>JANHFX010022631.1:0-31993 GCA_027560015.1 Chloroceryle amazona | reverse complement strand
GCCATTTGCCGTCCACCACATTGGTGTCTGCGTGTTAATGACCCGTGCGGCCATAAAGTAGCTGCGTCACCATTTCCCAGACCAGGTCTCATGGTAGCCCCCCCCATAGAGGGGCTACATTATGGTTGAAATTGTTCCAAGATTCTATGTGTGATTATTTCTAAGGACAACCTGGTCCTATCTAGTTAGTGGTATGAAGATTTGCTCTTGAGTGTTGAGGTCAATTGGAACAGATCACCTGTACCCACAGTGCTGAAGTCCTCTTAATCTCCCACCTATTAAGAATATCTTATTTATGCTAGACTCTGCACTTTGCCTGAGAATCTTTCTTTGATTCTGTTGAAGAATCTGGCCTAGTTCAAAAAAAGCCTGACAGGGATCATGATAACAATTTCACAGGGTGGATGGTCAAGTTTCAATACCAGGGAATGTTCCCTAGCTCTGTTTACTTTACTCATACAGGAATAACACAAGTCTGGAAGCAGCCTTATGGATACGAGCAGGCTTCATGTGTTGTATGGTTGTTTTTTTCCCTTTTGTGGGCTCTCCCTTTTCTTCAGGATCCTTGCTGCATTGTTGTCGATTCAGGTAAACTCATACGTTTGAAAACTAAATCAGACCAAGCACTGTGATTAGCTACACTTTTGTATTAACATGTCGGTATGTTTTTTGCCCAGGCCACCTAGCACTGTACAGACAAAGCCAAGTCACCACTCTGGATAACACTGGCCAAGGCCTGGTCCTGAGCAACAGTAAGCACAAGGCCATCTTGGAGGACAGGAGAGAGTTTTATCATGCAGGCTGGTGCTATGGTCTCACATTCGCCTTCAGTGGTCCCCAGTCCACTTTGTTTACTAACATAGACACAGTACTGATACAAAGGACCAAATCCTGACTAAATTATTTGCTTAGAACTCAGGAATGTTCAACAACATCCACACTCATCTGTTTCTCCTCAAAGAGAATTTTACAAGGTAGACAGGAAGACTGAGTTTTCCTGAAGTTTGTTATTGCTTGAATGATTAGTAAAGAACTGGAGGGTGAAAAAGATAATTTTGGCTCTTGCATAGAGGTATAGCTCATATGCAAGTATTATCTAAAAGATGACTACTCATCTCCAGACTTGCAGTATTCTAAAACAATGTACACTGGCTGCTTCTGAGACACTTCTTTCCCTAAAACACACATTTCCTATATTTTCTTGTTGGGTCAAAAACAATATTATTCCTGTAAATCCTCAATAAAGCTATAGTGGGTTATCTAGGTCTTATCTTTTGCCCGGCCTCATTAAACCTTGTCCTTTCAATCTTCAGATTATGTCTCCTTTTAATTGTCCATAATTCTGTGCAGAAACAGGAATACTTAGTATTTCCTAAAATTTTCTTAAATATGTTTTTGACCAAAGTCTGTGAGATTATTACAAGGTTAAAGTTTTATGTGTCTTAAAGTTTTCAAAACACATCAGCTTCATAATCTTGAATTATGTTCTCTGTCCTCTTAAATATACTGTTTGTATCCCAATAATAGCAAGAGCACAGTTTGTTCCACTTGGCAGCTGAGTGAACAACAACATGAACAGGCAGCAGACACTAAAAGGGGACTCAGGACTGAAAATAGGCTTTTTAGTTTTTCCTACTTATTTACTGCCAGATGGTTTTCAATAGAATTTCTCAAGTGTTTCCTACTATATTACAGGGAAGTAAGAACTTGAAGTGTCCTTAGAGCAGTCTTTGTGCAGGACCATGATGTTTTCAAATATCAGGTATGAAATATTCAAATGACTCTGAAAATGTGTTTACAGAAATCAACAGCATTGTTGGTTATTCATCGTAATCATCAATCATGCTGATCATGGTGATATTTATTTCTTACTCTTTTTGTAAAGGAGCATATGAAAGTCAGTGAAAAATTTTTGTGTTTTGTTGAGGTGTGGTTAGCTGGAAATGAATCTTCATCTAAAAAATATTTTACAGAGAAAATAGTTTAAAAAAGGCTCATGTTTGCTTGCTTGTATTTTCATTTAGTTGGACATAGTGAGTCATTTGAAATAACAGTGTAAGACAGTAAATGCTGATCACAGCTGAGTTATCTAAAAGATGACTACTCATATGCCTTATTTATGGATAACCAAAATGCAACATAGCCAATCAAGATTCAGACTTCAGATTATTCACCTGCCAAATACACTTCAGTAATAGATTTCTGCAGAGCTCACTGAACCTTCCTGATGTTGATATAAGTTCTGACAGTGCCAAGATTTCTCATAACATTAAAACTGAATGGAGAGATATCTGTAGAAACATAACTCCTGAACTATAATAACTTGGCATCAATGATAATGACATTTCAAGACAGGAATTATAATGCTGGTGGAAAAAACTGCAGAAAGAATGTAATTTTACTTCACATTTTCAGTGGGTTGTGTTTCCTAAGCCCTTCTAAGTAATGATATTTTAAGTTAATTGAAAATATTTGTTTAGTTTATTATTTTTTTTTCAGTTCACTGCACTTACACTTAATATCCTTTGAACTACAATAAAGTCCTCGTCAGAAGATGTGATATGGTCTGGAAGTACTGTCATCTTTGAGGGCAGCAAGTTTTAAAATATACACCATATCTCTAGGTATTAATAAAACCCCCCAATACTTTAAAGTTTTCAAGTAAATTATTGAAAAATAGAATGGTTTGGGTTGGAAGAGACCAATCCCTCTGCAATAAGTAGGGACACCTTCAAGTAGATCATGTTGTTCAGAGCCCTGACCAACTTGACCTTGAATGTTTTTGGGGATGGGGAATCTACCACCTCTCTGGTTAACCTGTGCCAGTGTTTCACCATCATCATAATATTCAAATTTTTTTTCCTTTTACCTTGTCTGATTTTATCCTTCTTAAGTTTAAAACCATTACCCCTTGTCCTGTAGCAACAAACCCTAGCCCTCATCTTTCTTATAAGTCCCCTTTAAGTACTGAAAGGTCACAATAAGATGTGTCCAGAACCTTCTTTTTTTCCAGGCTGAACAATCTGAACTCTCTCAGCCCTTCTCATAGGAGAGGTGCACCAGCCCTCCGATCATTTTCTGTTCTGGACCTGCTCCAACAGGTCCAAGTCTTTCCTGGGATGAGGACTGAAAAGATAGATACAGTACTCAAGGTGGGGTCTCACCAGAATGGGGTAGAAGAATCTTCTGCTTCAACCTGCTGGCCACACTTCTTCTGATGCAGCCCAGGATATGGTTGGCTTCCTGGGATACAAGTATACATGTCAGCTCATGTCCAGCTTTTTATCCACCAGTAGTGCCAAGTCCTTCTCCACAAGGCCACTCTCAATCCCATCATCCCCCGGAGTGTATTGATACTGGGGGTTGCCTTAACCCAAGTGCAGGTCCTTGCACTTTACCTTGCTGAACCTCATGCAGTTCACATAGGCCCACTTGTCAAGCTTGTCCAGATCCCTCTGAATGGCATTCCATTCGTCAAGTGTGTCAACTGCACCACTTAGTTTGGTGTCATCTGCAAATTTTCTGAGGGTGCACTCAATTTCATGTCATTGATGACATCGTAAAAAGTCATGGCAGTCACACGAAGTCCATGGTGACTGGAAAAATGGAAAGTAGAAAGGAGGACCCTGTGAACTACCAACCTGTCAGACTCATCTCTGTGCCTGGGAAGATCATGGAACAGATCCTCATAGAAGCGATTCTAAGGCATATGGAGAACAGAGAGATAATTCCAGACAGCTAGTGTGGCTTCACCAAGGGCAAGTCTTGCATGACATACCCGTAGAAGCAACTTCTTATTATTTCTTGCATCCCTTGCCACGTTCAGGTGCAGCTGCAACCGAACCTTCCTGACCCCATACACAACTAGGCAGTGTCCCTTTACTCTTCCCAGGATACCTGTCGCTGCTTTCACTGCCTTTGCAGTTCCTTAATGCCTTTTAGTTTGACCATCAGGTCTCAACTCAGCCATGCTGGTCCCCTGATTCCTTGCCTGATTTCTTACAATTGTGGATCGAGAGTTCTTGCACTCTATGGAAAGCATCCTTAAATATCTGCCAGCTCTGCTCTGCTGTTCTGCTCCCTTGTCCATGAGGGTAGTTTCCCAGGAGGTGCTATTGACTACCTTCTTGAAGAGCTGGAATACTGCTTTCCTAAATTTCAGGGTCCTGACTTTACTCTTTGCACTGCCCATAACCCTCAGGACTGCAAACTCCGCCAGTGCTAAAGATAGGAAGCATAAAACAATCTTTGAGTACATTATAATATAGGTGAAATGGGAACATGTGCTTACAAAAACATCAGAAAGTTAAAAATATGGTACATGTTTCACAGTTCTCAGAGTTTGACAGGTGAAAGAAGGAACATAGTAACTTACAGTGTGTGAGTAATAGTGGAGGCATTCTGGCTCCAACAAATTGAACTGCAGTGACCACAGATTTAAATCCTGAACTCATATAAGCAATTTTGCTCCAGAATCTTCAATAAATCATAGGTACTTTTAATTTTCAGTTACTTGGAAGTTTGAACAAAGATATTTGATTCTGTTTCACTGTAATAATACCTATCATTTACATTGATGGTGTTCTGAGTTTCTAGAATCCTAGATAGTCACATTTTAGTCCTTCAGATACAACAAATAAGACTATAGAGAAATTAGATCTTTGCCTGTGAACAGCTACAGCACCTACCATTTAGCCCCTCAGAAGACAAATTTGCTTTTAGGAATAACACAGAGTTGATGAACTGATGCTTTCTTGTACACAAAGGTGCACCAGTTCAACTAACAATGTGAGACAAAGCTGAAATGAGACAGCACAATGTGAATAGACATGCTTTTCATGTTTCATTGTAGTGCAATAAGAACAGCTTTCAACTAAATCAAACCAATAAATCTGGAAGCCAGAAGCAGAAATGAAATAGTGCCACATCAATTTAAAGAAATAAGCGCATAGATATCAATAGACCTTAATACAGAGAACTTTGTTTGTTTGTACTGCTATAGTAATTAGAAAAATCATGAGAATAGAAGACTGACTTTTCAACAATGCGAAATACCTCCATTTGTCTGGGAAAAAATGATGCCTAATCTCATGCTGTTGAGATCAGCTGCCTTTATAGCGCTGAATTCAATAACAAGAGCCTGATGCCTACTATGTGTTATAGCGTAGAAATGTCTGAAGAATTAGTAACAAAAGAAAAAGTCTTGGCCATTGAAATAACCCTGTGGCATTCAAATTAGTGCTTGATAATGCCTTCAACCAGTACCAGTCTTTATGAGGGGAAATACCTAGATTTAAGAGGTAAAATTATGAACTTGTTATTAAAGAGCAAAATCAGAAATTCCCCCTAGGAAACTGTTGTCACAAGGCTGCAATTCCATATTTATATGATATCAATGATACAGTGCTAAAGCTATCTGGTAATAAAATGAACATTCAACTCAAAGTGAGATAGGACTCATAATGTGTTTTTTAAAAGAGATTAGCATTCATTTTCTCAAAGAATGTTCTCTTTCTCTGACTTTTGCTTGAAATTAGGCCATAATTTGCTTACTCTGCAATCAGCTGACATAAGCACCAGTTACAAGTAGTCAGGTACATAATGCAAGCAAGCACAACTTCATCCAACTGAATTATTTGAACATTAGACTCTAAGAAGACAAAGGTCTTCTTAAGGTTTTGAAGAAGACTTCAAAAATGACTAAAGCAAGGATTTTTCAATCATGTAATTCTGTCAGGGAGAGTTTGACCATTTTCTAATTTACAAGTTTCCCATTGACTTAACCCAAAGAAGACTATGACCATTAAAGTTTTCTTTCATCAACTGAAATTTGTTTTTCCGTCATACCACTGACTGCATAACATCTACAGTACAGACAATATGCTACTTGATTACCTAGCTTTTCAATGCAAAAGAAAATGAATTATGAGTTTTAAAGAAAATATCAAATGTTCTGTTCAGCAGAGATCAAATCATGGATGCTGTAATTATGTAAAGAATCATTTATACTCAGTGTTGTCCAAGTACCACTAAGCTATATTTGCAAATATATCTGCATGCTACTCATTCATAATCAGAATATGGATTGGGTCAGATGTGCTTTTAGAAGACAAATGCCCTGTTTATTGGTAATGAAATGAAGGCCTCAGAAAATGTAAGCTAATATATACTTTGTTAGTGTGAAAGCTTTTTTACACATCCATGTGCTCTCAGAACTGCTGATGAGCAGTATGTCACTGGCTCTGGTCCAGATGATCAGTGTAAACAGACACTGACTTACACTAGCTGTGATTCTTCCCATATGCTTGTTTTTTTTTCTGACTCTTGAGTGTTAACCCTTCTCATAGCCAAAGACCTGTGGAAGTGACAACTTCTGGTAATGTCTTATCGTAAGACATGAGCTTTGTTTTGTTACATAGAAGGAATGTTGTTCCCCTGCAGCTCATGGAGGACCCCATGCTGGAGCAAGTGGATGGGCCCTGAAGAAAGCTGTGAACCCATGGGAAGCCTGCACTGGAGCAGGCTCCTGGCAGGCCCTGTGGCCCCTGGAGAAAAGTCCACGCAGAAGTACATTTTCTGGCAGGTCCTGTGACCTTGTGGGACACTCACACTGGAGGATCCCACTCCTGAAGGAATAGACCCCCTGGAAAGGACCTAAGCTGGAACAGGTCTTGAAGAACTGCATCCCATGGGAAGGACCCACTTTAGAGAAACTTCTGAGGGACTGTCTCGCATGGGAGAAATTTCACACTAAAGCAGAAGAGTGTGATGAACTGAACTACAAGTCCCATTCTCAGTTTTCCTGCATTGCTCGGGGTAAGAGGCAGAAGAGTAAGAAGCTGAGCCTGAGGAGGGTGGGGTAAAATTGTTTTTTTTAATTTCATTTTTTTCTCCCCCTGTCCTGTGGAGGAGAGGGACTGATAGGGTGGCTTGGTGGGAAGCTGGCAGCCAGTCAAAGTCAAGCCACTGCAATAGAAGGTAAACATCTCTGGTGCCATCATAATTGCTGGATATCTATAAGCCCAGTGAAATTCACAGAGAGGTTTGGCAAACCAGACATGAGGAGAAGAGTTCACTTGATATGCATAGCATCTCTGGCTATTGGAAACAGCTTAGGTACCTGATGTCTAGATACCACTCCAGGAGAGTACAACTCCTCTAGGTTAGTTCCATATATGTTTTCCTCATCTATGTGTCTTAGATGCCCAGAATAACCACAGATAGTACTAGATAACTATGGGTGGGTGACTGAATTGAAACCCTCAGATGTTCACTTTAGGAAGGTATGAATATCTCTCTCTGCAATCTTCATTGGTTTTAATGATCAGATTTCCATGAGTTATAATGGGAAACTAGACACATAGCTCATGGATGGACAGATATATGTATACACCACTTCTATGTGTCTTTACGTCCTGCATTTTATTAATCCTATCTGAAACTCGTCTGTAATATTATAAGACTACCTTAATAAAACAGTCCCTTTATTTCATCAGTCGCTGTGGCACTTCTGTTAGGAACACCTATAATAGCATCTGTAACTTGTGTAAAGTACCCTTAGATCTGGGAGCTTACCTGAAATCAATGGTAACAATCTCCTTTTCCTTGGAACTGTCATTCTTTTGTCATTAACATCCTGGGAAATGTTGACTGAGAAAATAGGCAGTGATAAAATATGTTTCCAAGCAGGAGAAATTAGGCAACATCTTACATTTACACTACATGAGAATGGCTAAGAAGTAACAATTTCATGTGAATATTCCCCACAGCTTTTTGAATGTATTATATTTTGTATCAAAGTGTTCTGCAGAAAAAATATGTGACATAATATATTTTTTGCAATTTCAGAAAAATATATTTATTGTTGTTTAGCAAAAATAAATGAAATTTATTATTCTGTATTACAGCAGAAATTTTATATTGGGATTTCTTATAGAGTATATAACCTTAAAATATATTTAGTAATAGATTTTCCCCATCAATACTAATTTTAATGTTAATTAACAATTTTAATGTTAATCAACATTTTAATGTTAATTTTAATGCTAATTACAATATAAGGAATATGAGACTCTTAATTCTTATAGGTTTTTGTCTCTGCAGTTATTTTTCTTTAATCATGATTTCATTCTGTGCAATGCTTCCTTTTTCTATGACCTCTCTGCTTCCTTGTACTAGTCAAATATCACATCAATTATGTTAGATCATTCAAGAACTACCCCTTCATATGAGCCTGTGGGACTTCTCCAAAATTGGCACCATTCGAGTTTCAGAGATCTGTATTTGTAGTCTTTCATGTCTTTCAGGTATATCAGTCTGAAAGTATCTCACTGTGCTAGAAAGGACCTAATTTCCAGTGAATAAGTAATTTTTTACACATTCAACATTTCTGTGATTTAAGACCAGTGTTTGCCAGGGATGGGTAATCTGGAGGTGGAGCTAATATTCTTTGGCTAAAGCTGTGAGCTTTAGCCTGATTTCAGCCCTGATCCTGTCCTGTTGATTTTAATTTCTGTCTTGACCTCAGCCATGTTGTGTCATTATAGATGGATCTGACAGGGTGGGTTATGTCTGACTCTAGTCAATATTGCCAACCTGCTCTGCTTTTTACTTCTTGAGCACTGTAGCGTTGTGCCCTTGTCGGAGAGAACCCTGCCCTAACAGTGCAGTTACTAGTTTGGGCTCCCAGCTCGCCTGTCCTTACAGAACAGTCAGTCCTTGCTGCTCCTCAATAAAGGCAATGACTCTGCCTCTAATCCTACAAGAACATTATCTTTCATATTGTTGAATAAACATGTAAAATTCCTTATAACAGTTGTGTGCATGTACTCGGAGACATTCTGGATATCCAGAAAGTAGTAACTTCTTTAAGGAGTGCAATGACCCAAGTGCCCAAGTGACAGTGGACTGATGGTGGTCTTCAGGCTGTGTCTGAGAAGCAAATACCATGAACACAACATTTTTTCTGAGAAACAAACCCAATAAATTCACATTATTGTTCACAGTGGAAAGGAACACAAGTAACTGCTTAGCTGATTTAAAAAATACCAAGAAAGAAAATTCTACAGGATAGTTTCCTAGTTTTGTGTTTCTCTGAGTTGATCTGGTAAAAATAAGCTCTATATAAGATCATGTCTTGTCAAACAGCAAGTTTCTGCACCTTTTGTGTTCCCCCTCAAAACAGAAATAATTTATCACAGAGGAAAATAGAAGTTATTACTGTTATGAGCAACCTTGTCTGATAGTAACCACTTTAAGAGCCACAGGGAAGAGAGAAACATTAATTTTTCTTCTCATGAATCCCAAGCATTAATGTATAGCTTCAAGACAGTTAATCTTTCCCTTTTTTGTTCCTGCCAGTCCTACAATCTTTTTAGGGAAAGATGTATTGCAGCATCAGCCAAGAAAAATGAGTAAGTCATTTCTTTTCCATGGAAGAGGAATGAGTGATCTATCCATATCAAGAAACAAAAATGAGTAACGAAATGAATAGTTAATTCACTAAAAAGTGCAGTGCTGAGGTCACTGAAATTTCACTATTACTTGAAATGACCTTTTAATAGAGCTTGTTTTGAAAAGCTCATGTCTTTTAAAACAGTGGTTTCTGCTTTTCATTTTAGCATTTTAATTTTGGGTTTTGTCAGGTTTTATTACAAATCTGAGAATGGATTATAAATAATAACTTCACATTAAATTATTTTTCTTTCCAAATTATTTAAGAAACAAAAAAAAAAAGAATATTTAGTAATGACCAGAATATTCTTTGAACATACCTGTACTAAAAGAAAACAATGGAAATACATAAATATTATCTTACTAAAAAAAATACCATAATACATTTAAGTGTATAAGACTTTCAAAAGTTAATATTTCTCAAAAAACCTGATATTTTGACATGGGAAAATAAAGACAAAAATAGACAAATACATTCAACAAAATATCATTGTAAAGAATAAATTACACTGGTTTCATTTGACTAGTCTTCTCATATAGTTTTATTAAAAATTATTTTCACATACAGAAAAAGGAACAGATAAAGATTATTAATTCATCAGAAAATTAAGATGTCAGTAAAATGATATCTTCAGCATTAAGGTCTTGGAGAATAAATTCTTATTTGCTTACACTCCAATTTCAGAATGATTGGTAGTATGCACAATAATTTAGCTGATATTTCTGAAACCTGATGGGAAGATTTCTTTAGCTAGAATGCTAAAGTGACTAGTTTTAAAGCCATTTAATAAGGGTCAAATGTACAAGAGGGGGAAAGGGAGTCAGTGCATTGTCTTTTTTTTTTCTGAATCCAGGACAAGTTGTAAGTAAATGATCTTGCTGCCCTTCAGAATAAAATTCTAGCTAATAAAGAAGAAGATGAGGTACTCTCTGATGTCAGCTGAAGACAGCCAAAGCAGAGCAGAGAGAATGAGATAAATGGTCAGGCATATCAAGAAGATATAATTTAAAATAAAATAAATTAAAAAAAAACCAAACAACCAAACAAAAAAAAAGACCACCAAGAGCCAAACAAACACACAAAACTGCTCTAACCTCCTAACATACGGAAATTAAACAGAAACATACCAATTCAATATTTACAGTGAAATAATTTATCTAAATTTTTAGTGTCAGTTATGTAACCTTTAAAATACAACAATCCGATTAATTTCTATATTAGAACTAATTCTAGTCTAAAAATTAATAGTGTACACTGCAAGTGATCATGATTTTGTTAACCTCGTGGAAACCAGTAACACACAGTTACACAGTAACAGTAACCTGGTGCATACTAGCAGCTGGTTTTGCACACATACAAATAATTATGGGCTTAGTTGATAAATAGAAACTAAAGAGAGAAATGAGAATAATTATTAGGAACTACCTAAGAACACTTACCAGGTTCTTAAATTACATGGCTGCCTAAATCCTTATGGATTATTTATGTTGATTTTTTGATAATTTATATCTCTACATATATTCCAAGTAAAATATTGAATTACTCCATCTTCAGCTTTCACATTTGGTGTTTCTACCAACATTTTCTGCTAGACTTAAAAGTCTACTGTTATGTGTCTCTTCCCTATAGATTGTGATCTAACTACCAATTTGTGTTCTTGTTGAACTAATCAGTTGAGCTCCTCAGGTATTTAATTTTAAGGCTATGTTCAACCCTCTAACAAGCCTTCTTGCACTCCTCCAATTTTCCACCAGGCTCTTTAATATGAGAAATGTATTTCCCTTGACCACCAGTAATAACAGAATTAATAAGGGCAGGGACCACATTAACCTTTGGCATTGGAGTGGATGCTCATATTCAGATGATCATCCGCTAGCATTCTGAAATCTTTTCCTATGTAAGTTTTCTTTCTTTCTGTAGATATAAGAAATGTTCCTACATTTGGCCATATTGAAACTTCTAAATTTATATATATGCACATCAAGTAAATAATTTTTTTTAAAAATCTACCTTTTTCCACATTTGTCTGACTTCTTCATAACCAAACACTCCTCTTTGATGCTACCTGTGGATGGTAAAAAGGAATTTTTTTTAACAAGAGCTGACATAACCTTTAAATTATAGTCCAAATATTTTTTTTTCTCATAGGATCTCCACACAAGATTGCTTGGTCAAGATTTATTGTTTATATATATTTTAATCTACTGTTTAACCAGTGTTTAATCCATCTGGTATTCACCACACTAATTTTGTGTCACTCAAGCTTCTTAACCCTAGAATGTATGGCATCAATTCATTTACTGGTCCTGGCTAACTGGGGAGGTCCCTGATGACCGGTGGTTGGCCAGTGTGACGCCCACCCACAAGAAGGGCCAGAAGGGGGATCCAGGAAACTATAGGCCTGTCAGCCTCACCTCGGTGACTGGCAAAGTCTGGAGCATGACTGGAGCAGATCATACTGAGTGCCATCAATTGGCATGTACAAGACAACCAGGGGATCAGGCCCAGCCAGCATGGGTTTAGGAAATGAAGGGCCTGCCTAACCAATTTGATTTCATTGTATGACTGGGTGACCCATCTGGTAGACAAGGGGAAGGCTGTTGTTGTGGTGTACCTAGACTTCAGCAAAACCTTTGACAAAGCCTCCCACAGCATCCTCCTGTAAAAGCTGACAGCCCATGGCTTAGACAAGTGCACCCTTTGCTGGGTTAAAAACTGGCTGGACGACTGGACACAGAGAGTGGTTGTGAATGGTGCCACATCCAGTTGGTGTCCCGTGACCAGTGGTGTACCCCAGGGATCAGTACTGGGCCCAGTTCTATTCAACATTTTTATTGATGACCTGGATGATGGGATTGAGTGCACTGTTAGTAAATCCGTGGATGACACTAAGCAGGGAGGGGGGGGAGTGTTGATCTGCTGGAGCGTCAGGGATATTGCAGAGGGACCTGGACAGGTTGAATTGATGGACTGAGGCCAATAATATGAGGTTTAACAAGACCAAGTGTAGGGTCCTACACTTTGGCCACAATAACCCCCTGCAGTGCTACAGACTGGGGGATGAGTGGCTGGAGAGTGGTCTGGCAGAGAGGGACCTGGGAGTACTGGTTTATTGTCAGCTAAACATGAGTCAGCAGTGTGCCCAGGTGGCACAGAAGGCCAATGGCATCTTAGTTAAAATAGTTAAAAACCAGTTCCTTAGATGAAACAACCTATGAAAATCTCTGAGTATACAATAAAAAGCTACCACACCAGGAAACACTGAGCATACAAACTATCATTGATGGACCAAATCATTGCTTAATGACCACAAGAAAAACTCTCCTTCAGGTAACTAGTCCCTTCAAATCCAAGCATGAGGAGCTTTAAAAAACAACTAACCAACCAATCCCAAACAAACAAAAAAACCCAACTAACCAAAAAAAAACCCAAACCCAAACAAACAACCAAAACAACAGGAGAATTTACACCTGATTTTCAATGGGCATTGTATCATGATTACATCATGTCTCATACATTAGATGTGCTACAGTCAAATTAAGTGACCCTTATTAAGCAATATAAGAAGCAGTAATTGATAGAAGGTTAAAAATGCTGTTCCATAACTCCTCTGGATTTTCCCTTGACAGGCATAAAACAAAGTAGTAGTTAAGCACAGTAAGTAGTTAAGTGTTTTCTTGTCTCCTACCTAAATTCAGCTCCATGGGTGTGATTCGAAGCATTTTTTTTTTTTATTTATTTCTGGTGAGAGCATTTCTGTCGTAGACAACTGGACAGCTCTGGACTCTGACAGTTTGTTTCGTATGCCAGCATCAAGGCGAAGTGCAGGACTTACTGCATAATATGAAAAGGCTTGAAACCCCTCTTGGGTGCTGCACGTACTGGTCAGCTACACTTTGACAGCTGTAAGCCAGTGCATCTTTTTGGTATTTTGGAGTAGACCAAATGACCACAATAATTACGCAGTGTTTTGCGGTGTTAAATACATTCTTTTTTATTGATTTCCATGCATTTGTCAGTGTGAGAAAATGCACTGCTATGATACTCTTTGGTCCCAATACATTAGATAATTGTTCTACTACAATGATAAATATTAAACCTAACAATTTAATGGAAGTTTTAATGTTCCCAAGGACAAGTATCTTCTGTGTAACGTACAGCAACAGACTCCCTATTTGAAGCTTTCATTTGAATGTTTTTCAACCTTTGATTCCACCAACAATTTAAACACACTTTAATTAAGTTTTAAAATTAAAATTACCTTTTGCACACATTTCCAGCTTAGAGATTTTTATTTTTTTTTTTTCTTCTGATTACATATCTAGGTCCAGTAGACTCCTTAGGGGCAGCTTAGTCTTTGAATCCTTTGTCAATCAGTAAGCAAAGGAGTGGTTCCTGGATTCTCTTTAATTCCACTTTGTAACGGAAATGATACATTTTAAATAAATAAATAAATAAATTCAGATCTTATCTTTCCAGTGCTGTCTAAGTCTTGATGTGAAGTGAATGTATACAATGAATTATGTACAATAAAGCATTTTGAAATTACATATTAAGAAAAATTATTAAACCTTTTTCTAATTATAGTTTGAGGCTCATTTAAAAGGCATCTGGGGAATGAAGCATTGTAAAGTAAGCTGACAGATATTACATCACTTAAAGTCTGTATGTCTGTGTGCTATAGATTGTGTTGTGATTTCAATGAATTCTTGTGGTAAGTTACAAGATGTAGTGTGTGCAGTAAGGGGACAGAGACCCCAGGCAAAACACTCAGGAGTAAAGCCCATAGGAGGCATTGTGTATACAGCATGAGAATGTGCCCTGACATTTATTGCCTGGTGAGTTAAAAAGATCAAATTCCTTATCTAACCTGAGGTTCTTTAAGGAACAACACCTTCAGAAATTAAGTATGTCTCTGGAAGGCCAGTTAAGGGATACGCACTGCCAAAAGCACTAAAAGGGTATCTGTAGGTGTCTAAGATAATCATTATGGAAATACATAGCTTCACAGGGTAAATGTTATTCTTAGATTAAAACACGCTTCATACAAAAAAAAAAAAAAACAACTATAATTTCATTTGTGGTTGACCCTTCATCACTCCATCCATTTTGCCTTCTTATGTCTATGTCTAATGTCTAATATAAGTCCAGGTATTAAATGGTAAACATAGTTTTGACATGCAGGATGGTTTATGTCTTCTGATATTGAAACTGCATGGAAGGTGTCTATGTAAAAGTATATTGGTTTTATTTATTTTCTCAGATACAGTAGAACATTCAAGGTGTTTTAATAGAACATGGTATAAATATTATGTTGTATTTTCAATATTATTTTCTTTTATCATTCTATTTTCTCTGTCATCGGGATTCAGTTTGTTATTGAGGTTGGGTTTTTTTATTATATTAAATTTGTTTTCCACCCCCTGAGATATTGTTTTTCCTGACCTCCACTATCCTTCCTTTTTCCTATAGAGCTTATAGTTTATAATCTCAGAAGAAAGTTTTAAATGTAGATGGCTCTTAACTAGTGAATCATTCCAAAATAATAGTGTTGTTCATCTTCATTAAAACCTTTTGAAGTAATAGTGATTGTACTGGAGCTGACCTGGCAAAAGAAGAAATGCAGAAGTCTTGAAAGACACTATGGGTAATTTAGGACAAATAGAAAATCCATATGAAGTTTCAAATAAAATTATCCAGCACAGTTCATGATATATTATTTTTCCTGTCTTATTCACACATAACAAATTTACAGTTGTTACTTTTTTCCTAAAAGTCCTTGAAATTAAGTTTTATTGGAGAAAAGGAGAGGGAAAATAACTTACCTTAGCTGCTTTACATAGTACTCAGCTGCATTTTTAATTTTCTAATATGAAAGGCTTATTCTGATCTCTGCAGCTGTTATTCTAATTGGATGATTTCCTGTTTGAAATGCAGAATAATTTAAAGTGACTATCAGTCGTTCAGGGAATCTCCCTTTCTAGGACATAACTTAATCTGACATATTCAACATTCATCAGATATTTAACAACTTTTTAAACTGATTACTGCTTCCTCCATCACACTCCAAGTTCCTTGACCTCCATTTAAGAGCTCCAATTTAGAGTTTGATTATTAAAATGAAACAAAGGAAAAATCAAGCTTTTTTTTTTCTTTTTTTATGTGATTCCTCAAACTGTATGCTACATGCAGTCCTGTGTAGTATTTGCTGGATTCCTCATCTTCTGTGATGCAACAGCAAGCTCTGTATTTGGGATTTTACCTTTGCTGAGAGTCAGATAGTGGTGTGGGGGAAGTTCATGTTACATATGGTTAATATCATCAGAACTTATCTGGTGGAATGGTGTTTGAATTTTTATCAAAAAGGACAACAGATTCTTTTGAGTCATGAATCACGTGAAGGTGTCAGTTTCTGCAAGAAGTACAAATAATAAAGAAATATTATTTCTTTGTACAACCTCAAAACATAAAAGTCCATGTGTGATTTAGTAGGCCCAAAGCTTCATGTTAGGCAGGTCATTTTGAAATCTGAAAATCCTGAATGTGTGAGAGAGAATATTCCCCCTGCTAAAACAATTACTCAGGCATGTGACCCTCCAAGCAACCCAATTTTATCTGCCTCCTGACAAAACACTACTTAACAACTGATTTTTGCGGAGGGGCTGGAAATTTTTTGGTTTAGTTTTATGTTTGGTTGGGGTTTTTTTCTCCCATTTTATCATGCATGTCTACAGCATTTTCCTCTTGGTTGGGTAAAGCCACAAGGTTTTCTCCACACCCCCTTGAAAAAATGAAAATTCTTTCTCAAGTATGAAAATTACCCATGCATGTCTCATTAATGTTAATGAAGACTTACTTGGCTTAACACCTATACCTGCAGAATAAACTCTTGAGTGGTAGGTAAAAGAAAAAAACTATTTCAAACAGACTATGCAATAGGCTTTAAAGGACCCAGTGAGGTTTCTTTTGTGTGGAAAAAATCTGGGAAGCATTTACTGAACCATAATGGGAACAGTTCACTTGAGGTTTCATCTAGAAATTTTCCTCCTTCATAAAAATGTCTGGGGCATGAGCAGCTCATTTAAAAAATGGCTCAGGAGATAGATGAGACAAATAAGATTTCTTAAGATGTACACCAAGGCCATGTATATCACTTAAACTCAAATAAAGGAAACACATGAAAAAATTAAACTTCAAAAATATATGCTAATTATATATGCTAATACCACATGCACGTGTGTTTGTGGTGAAGGAAACTAAAACACCTCTCCAAGAATAATTTTCTATCTGTTAATATTTTCTAGTTGGGCACGTATCAGACTTCAGATGAAAAGTGATAACCTTCTCTTGTTTCAAGCTGTCATTCCTATTTTACCTTACATTGCTATCAGGCAAGTTTTTGCTCAGAGGCAGAAATTAAAATGGAGCTCAAAAGTTGAAAGTAAAAGCTGCCTGGAGTATAAAATATTGAGGGTGATTTTCTTCATTATTTCTGAGTGGAACAACATACTTAACTATGGGCAATCATTGGACAACTGTATATACAGTTACATACATATTTCCTTTATATATTTTGCATTTATTTCTTACTAAAATTACCAAATTTTGCCAGGTCAAGCCTGAGAAATTGACAATACTTTCTCTAAAAGAAATTGGCATGTTTGCAAATAATCAAAGTGGGAGTGCTGTAAAACTGTCCCCTCATAAAGCTACCCATTTTGCAGCACAAAATCCACTTTTACCCGTGCCTAGGTATTTATCTGAGTAATGCACAGGGTATGCAGATATCTTACAGCTTTATCATCACTTTGAGTAGTCAAGATTTATTTTTTAATTCTTGCTTAAGATTGGTTTTTATTTTTATTAATTTGTTACTGATTTTAATTGTGCTAACATGCATGATGAAGGAAAATATTTGTGCAATATTGAGGCATGTACTAAAAAATACCCCATGTAGATATGAAGCAATATACTAAGTGTCTTAAGGCTGTAATGAAGGGGACTGAACTTGCCACTCCAGGAGGTACTTTTTGGTTGTGCTTGTGTTACCAAGTAGTGACAGACCAGTTGGAGTGGATCATTGGTAAGGAAAATATTTGGTGATGAGGTTCTGGAATGTTTTCTGGTTTTCTTTACTTTAGATTTACTACTTCGAGTGACCACTGGCTGATGGAGTGCACTACCCATCCTCCTGGAGCTCCTCTTTCAGCTTAACATCATCTAAGAAGATACATTCATACTCTCCAAGACCACTCTGTGTTGTGAAACAGAATCCAAGGAAAAGCATGACATATACTTTGGAAGAAAGCTGCTGGCCCTGTCTAGTTAGATGTAACCTGTTAGTCCATTGTTTCTCCATGACACTACTGAGATACCCATGCCATGTTTCAGGTCTGTTTTTGTGAAATAAATCAGTGTTCTTTGATACTCTGCTAAACTATCTTCTTACCACATCTGAGATTAAGAAAATATTAGGTGAACTGGATTGACAACCTTCTTGCTGACTGGAGATAATATTTTGGCTCTCTGCAAAGGAAGCTAAACAGAATTTTCTTCTTGCAAAAGAATTGTCTTTTTAAAACTGTCATCAGTTTCTTTAGAACTTTAGATTTTTTTAAAAGCATATTACAGATGTGGTTGTGCATGGAAAATCAGCAGAGATTTAGAGCTAGTTAATGAACACTGTTTTAACAAGGTTTTATTTAGTAAAATTAGATAGCATTGCTTTAATCTGTTTAAAGGACCTATTATCTTGCAGCTAATGTCCAATAAATTCTCTGACGTAAGCAATTAGAGTGAGTAGTGATCTCAACATAGCAGTTAGACAGAAGTGTTTTAATATAGGAATCATCTACACACACTGGAAATAGTGATTGTTTCTTCTAAGAACACAGTCCAAAAGTGAACAAAAATGAAAAAGGAAAGCTCTCAGAAGACATTCTTGGCTCAAATCGTAACTACTATGTTAATCAGAGCTTTCTTTTGCACTGCCCGCAACTGCCTTTCAAACAGCCATTACAAAAGTTAGCAAAGCCTAGGCATTCATGTGACAAGAATAACTCCCTTTAACTGCCTTAAGAGTAGGAACTGAACTGACTTTGTCCAGAAGAGGACACTGCACAGATGCAAATATAAGCACTCAGGAAAGGCTTGTAGAATGGCAATTTTAGTGAAGGACTATGGGTATTTGTGTCCAGTTCTCACCAGGAAGTATTTAGTTTCTGTGGACTATTTAGTCTGAAGCTGAAGAAAGACAATTTCTGAATCATTAGATGACTGTCATATATTTGCACCTGGACAACACTATCACAGACACTGTTTATTTTTTATGCACAGGTCTCTGCACTTCCTTGGTATTATCAGAAATCCCTGACCTTACAGATTGCTGACCTCTGTATTGTGAGAACACAGAAACTGATCAGAGCAGAGAGACATGAATCAGTTCCTCACAAAAGTTTGTACAGAGGCTCAAAGTTGTGAAGAACATGTGGGTGGAGCTACTCATCTGCCTTTATGTTACATTAGATATTGAGAGGATTTTATAATAACAAAAAATATAAAAATGCATCTGCACTATCTAATCCAAAGGAGAACCACAGTGATCCTGAACCAGCTGCTGTCAATAAATTTTGCCTGCCTTGAGCAAGTCACTTTATAATGTGATGCACCTTAGTGCCTGAAATGAAAAGTTAACATCTGAAATTAAAAGTTAACATCTGAAATAAATAAAAAGAATAATAATAAAAAAAAAAAAACAACAAACAAACCAGGAAAAATAATTTCCTAAATAATATAAATAACATACTCAGGGATCTTTCATTAAAAAAAAAAAGGAAAAAAAAAAGGCATAGATAGCAAGCTAAACAAAATTTAGGCATATTGTCCACAGTGAGGCAATTATCTTTTAACAAATGAGCCTGAAATCCCTGTTTGAATGTGACATAGGATTGCAAATTTCAGTTATAACTTCCCTGATCCCTTTTTATGCGTAGCTGTTCCAAGCAGGAACTTTACTGAAATGATAGGCACTCAATCTAAAGCAAGTAAGAGAAGTAAGAAAAACTACTCTACAATTTGAAGAGCAAGTTTCCAAAGTACAAGAAAGTAGAGGTAGAAAAGCTGAACAAAGGAGAGCAATAAAAGAAGACAGATATGGTGGGTATGATACATAGCAATGTGTCACCAATTAAAGTGTTTATTAAAAAAAATAAAATTGCAGCTACTGATTTTTCTGATGGAAAACCTCAGGACCCTTATTAATTAATACTTGGAGGAAAGAAGTTACCTTCACTTTACTACTCTGTGGTAGTTGTAAGATGTGCAATTTCTGCAGCTCACTCACAAAGCAATGTCAAAAACTATTCAGTGTCCCGTCAAAAATCCTTTGCTGTTAATACACATAGTGTCTGGCTATTCTTAGGTGAAAAACAAAAAAGCATATTGACAAGTAGTCCCTTAAGATCACCTGTACAAGTAAGACGATCACTTGTGCCCAAAACATATTACAGACCAAACCGAAGGACAGGCAGACTTTTACAGCAGCAACAGCTTAAGAGCACATCTCTGGATCACCTTACTGTTTCTCTGAGACGCTTTCCAATTTGCACTATAAATTTTATGAATTAGCAGAAAATAAAAGATTTTGGATTTTTCCCTTCTGCTTATGATTGATCCAGGGTTTTGTGTTTTTTTTTTTTCTTTTCCACATTAAGATATTGGACTATGATAGCAATAACCTTTTTTAATAAACCCCAAAATTTAATATGTTAAAACCTCCTAATTAGGAGAACAGAATTTTTAGTCATTTCCTGAAGTCTGAAATCTGGTTGCAAATACACTATCTTTGTCAATTTTTTTTTTTCTTCCCTAACAGACTTCGTGGTCATTTACAGACATTTCATTAGTAATGTAGTCCTTAGACTTTCTCTAAAGAAACTACATGACAATTTGCAACAGCATGATCTTCTTTGGTCTTAGTTTGTGGTATTGAGTTTAAACTGCTTTATTACCTAATAAATTGAGCTACTGTTAGAAATTACTGCACAATGACAGCTTGATTTTGTGACAAGTTCTGAGATTTTTAAAATACATTTGTTCAGCTTCAGAGTGAGGGAAAAAATCCAGTTTTTCTGGAAAAAAAAAAAAAAAGAAAGCATGGTGTTACTTTTATTCCAAGTTTTCATTCTGACCTCTCCCTGTGTCTCCAGAAATAATCGGATTATCTGCCCTGGAAGGCAGCATCAACAAAATCTATGTGTCTAAGAAAGTGTTATCTTTGAAACCTTTTTTTTTCTGACAGTACAAAGGAAAAATTATGCCTTAGCAAAAGTATTGCTGCAAGTCTTTCACAGATTTACTATTCTTTTTCTGGAAAGACAATTGCTTTCAAAACTTTCCAAAAATTTCCCTGCAAAAAAGGTGACTTGTCGATAGTCTCTTCATGAACAAAATCAAATTAAAAAATATAATCAGATGAAGGCATTTATTGCATATTCAGTTATCCCCAGGTACCTGTTGGATCAGAACATGTAGGAAGCAAGGCAAAGCATACCAAAGGCAAAGATACACTAAACGGGAAGCATAAAGAATGAACTCTCAGAGCACCCAGAAGGCAATCTTTCTAGGATAATTTGCAAGATTTCTTTCAAGACAAAAATACAGAAAATTAATTCTTTATGTTATTCTCAAGAGAGTAGGGCTTACTTAGAATGGAGAACATCACTGCAAACTCTTCACTAGTCAATGGATTTAGGTTCCAGTTTGATCTTAGAATAAATCTGTCTTTAGGTCTTTTGGTATAAGATCAAAAGAAAATCCCATGATGCAAAGTAAGAAACTCATTCTGTATGGTCAGTTTTGCTCAAAAGATGTTGCTGTGCTAACTTTGAAGCTTCCATGATTTCTCTTGGAATAGATTTCAAGGTATTATCTGTTTTCCTATATGCCTGAATAAAAAGGGTTTAAACATTGCAATGTATGCTTTAGTGCTCATTTGAAGAAATGACATCAAACCCCCCTTCTCTGCCCCCAGACTGGATCAAATTCATATTTTGAGTTACCTGGTAACATACAGATACAATATTAATGGTTATTGAAGCATGGAAAAAAGGTATAAAAATCACTGTTCTTGCTAAACAGGCTTATTGCAAACAGAACTAGGTAAAGGCCTGATAATTTACAAGGTTGAGGGACTATTGGTAATGACTCTCTACTGCCAGGTTTTTTTACAGTGCATGTTGCTTTGCCTGTCCTCATGACTCCTGTGACTACTCTTCTCTTGTTTGCTTGTTCATGAAAGCTAGTATTAGAATTTTTCCAGCCTACTGATATACATTTGTTGGTGCTGCTGTCTGTCAACTGAAAAAAGGATGGTGTGTTTGCATTTACCTTACTGTAATAAGAGACAGGCAATGAGAAATGTCCAGGAAATGAACAAAAAGTGTCAAACAAAACAAAACAAAATCAAACAAAAAAAACAAACCAACAAACAAACAACAACAACAACAAAACAGCAAACATACTATCTTATTCAAAATCTGACTAAGTAGAAATGTGGTATGAGTGTTACAGCTGAGGTTGTCAGAGAAAGCCCACTTCAGAAAGTAAAACATACTGCAGAGTTAAGGCTTTTTTTCTAACTAATCAGAAAGGAGTTCTGCAAAGAAATGCAGGTATCACCAAATAAGTAGTCAAAAAAGAGAGAACCATCCGTTGCTTCATTTCCACCCCCCTCAAGAGAGAAGGGAAGACCTTCATAATCTGTCAGACACCTGCAAATAGGAGACCTATGGAAAGGGATATTTTTTCCGCTACAGCTTGAATTTATAACAGGATAAAGTGGAGATGGGAAAGCCTAAGGGTAGAGGAAGGGGATTAAGAGTCAGGAAACAGAAAGAATTTTAGAAATTTGAGAGCTTTTAGTTCCTTTTTATAGATATTTGAAGATGTTATTCATAGAGAGCAGTATTTGCAAAATAGTGTCAAAAGACCACCCAGATATTAGTGCATGCATCCGTTAATGCAAATTTCATGGGAAAACCTGTAATTTTGATAAAAACAGATGTAACCATGGGTCCATTAGTTTACAATAAACTAATGTTCTACAAAGGTGGATTGAAAGATAAGAATATATTTTTGGATTGAGTTAAAATTCTGCAATCTCTGACTTGACCATTCCCCAAAGATTAGGATAATATATATTTTCTGGAAGTATTCAACACATAAAAGAGTAACATTACAGAAATGTAAACCAAACAATGAGCACTGCTGTGTGACTGCAACCTCCATTTCATCTTGATGTTTCTGTAGATGAAGTTTCAGAACATAAAAAGATTAAATAATTTTCTGAAGAGCTTTCAGCTGAAGTCCCAGAAGTACAATCAGGTCCTACAGGGTGACCTGGTTTGAAGTTAATGGAACTCTGCAAGGGTGCCAAAGTCACCACATGCCAAGCCTCTTGGAGAAAGTCCGCCTGTGTCAGGTCTGACAACAGGAGTGATGGCCGTAGACAAAGTAACCCTCAGGCAAAGTCTGAATCAAAATCAGGTCACGTGTAAAGGAATGGTTGGGGTTGCACTTGTTTGCATCAGCTGAGAATCTGGCCCTCGGGGAAAGAAGGTTAGTGGCAGATGGTGGAGGGTTCTGCAGATAGACTTCAGAAAGGGCAGCAAAGCCACACAGCAGTGACGAAGATCTTTGGAGGCTGAATGACAGAATGTGAAATACTGGATCTTGACTCATCACACTTTCATTCTCCTCTTCAACTTCTTCTTGTAAAAACTTCTTATTTATTTTATATATTTTTTCTATGTTCTGTCTACACTGAAATACTGAGATAGATAAAACTTTTTGTTTGTTTGTTTGTTTTGCTTTGTGTTTGTTTTTTTTTTTTTCCTGGGAAAAACTAATGTCTTCCAGATTAGGTTCAAGTAATTTGTAAGATCTTTCAAATGATACTGCTAAAACATCAGGAAAAAAGCCTGTTGCAAAGGACCTCATAAGTGAAAGCTCGGCAACATGGTCAATATCTGTATTGACTTATTAGAAACTGAAGTTTAAAATGTGTAAAATAGAATGTAGGGATTTTTCAGAGCAGATTAAATGAATATAATCCCTCCAGCCTCATAATGTGCTAAACTAATGGTATTTAATTAAGTCAAGTTCTCTTGAAGCATGACTAAACAACTGGATATATCATCAAGTGACTAACTTATACTGCAAATCTGTGTACCATGGTACAAACAATAACCTTGAATACTCTTTAAAAAAAAAATAAAATAAAAAAGCCCAGTATTTCAAATGATAGCCATCAGGTGGATAGCAAGGAGACTGGTAAACACATGGAGCCTAGCAGACCCAGGGAATGTGGTAGATGGGATACATCAGGAATGACACTGCATGTCTTCCTGACAATTTCCTTTACCAGCCAGTTAAAGAGGGGAATGCAACTGAAAGCAAGCCCCCTCCCCATCAGATTTTTGCCTTTGAAGAATGACAATAAATATTAATGGAAAATAATATCAGTCCTGTATGACATCCCTATATGTGGAGGCTTTTCAGATTCCATAGAGATGGACAGGAATACTAAATTCATCATAATCAACAATAGCTATTTAATGATGAGGCTAAGGGTGCTATCAGAGGTACCTATGAAAGTGATTTTGACGTTCTTAAGACGACATCAGCTAGAACAATGGCCACTTGCTCTTCTGAGGTATGGAATACTAGGGGTCTGAAACATGAGAAAAAAATTGTAATATACATTTACCAGCACCACAAAATACCTCTTTGTCAAGAGCACACTGTATCTGATCACATCACAGGAAATCAAGGCTTGACTGAAAAATGTAGGTAAAACTATGGTACCAAAAATCCCATTGTGAACATTGGAATCCAGGGCAGAATTACAATTAATGACAAAAAATTGTCAAGTGAGATCTCTTTCATACATTTTTTTCTCCCTCATATTAAGTCTTTATATTTCCCTTGTGAGATTTAAAATTTAAAGACTCTTGCTTAGAGCCTACTTCCCACACTAATTACAGACACTCAGCATCTGTTGGAATGTCCTCTGGTTACTGTTGGAATTTAAACTACCACCATTCCCCACAGTATAATAGTTAAATCTTAGTGGTTTAAGTGTATGTTCCCATGTACTTACTATGCAATGAAACAGTAGAGACATCTGAAATATACAGCTAAATTCTAACACATTTTGATAATGAAGGATATAAGGCACTCATACACTGATCTTTTCAAACTAAATACCTCCACCTTCCCATTCAGATGCACAGCTTCTAATTACTGTTTGCTTGAGAATAGTCCATACAATAGAAAGTTCTTGTCAGCTTTTGATTTACAAAGGTAACACTGAAAGAGAAATTACGGACCTCTCTTCAGCATTGCAGATTATTCTTTGTGTCCGTTTGTTAGTCTCTGAAAATTGTTTACTTTGCTTTTGGATCTGCAAAGTGATTAAAAAAAGCCCATTTGATCAGAAAATTCACTGGTTTGTCTTTTTGATATCTCTGCAAATTTTATTCTGCTAGTAGAACTGGGAATTCTCAAAAGATTGAGTCTTGGCTTTTCTGCTTTATTCAGATGGGGAAACAATCAGAGCTCTATTAGTTTGCTCAATTTTAATTCTATTCTTTGGAGTTGATCTGCTTTACCTTAGCATGGAATTTTTCAAAATAAATGTTCTCAACTATTAAACATATTATATTAGACCCTACATTTTGGATTTGTTGTTCAGTTATCCAACTACCCTCACTCCAAGGCTGATTCATTAACCCTAGCCTAGGACTGATTTAGCTTCTGCCATCTCACTAGCCCTTTCTACTACACTGATATAAAATGTGGTTTCCTGGACTTATTTTGTGTGGGAGCTTGACTGTTACAACAATCCTGGTTCTTTTCTTTTCTCGTTTCATTTCATTTCGTGAGACAAGTCCCAGCCATTCTAGTGGGGTGAAATATTTCCAACTGTGACTACCTAACCAAGACCCTTACTACATCCCCAAATTTCTATCTTAAGTATTTTCATCTCAGCTGCTCAGGCTCACATGCAAAATGGAACTTATGTGTGCTATGTTGGATTTAAAATTTTTCGTACCTGAATCCAAAATCAAGACTTGCCAAGCAGTCATTGAGTTGCTACCTGACCCTGGGACAATCAGACTTCTATGAACATTGCACTTTTTAACAATTATTTACATCTCACTGGAAGTGTCTTATCCAAAAAATAGATAAGATTGTCATAGGACAGATAAACCCTCAGCAAAAGCAACAACAGCAACAAAAAGGCATTTTTCTTCTTATACAGCTAGAGGAACTTGTTCACCCTGGCATTCTCAGTCCATAAGCACTGAAATGGGACCCATTAGGTACAGCTAGCACCTTGTTTGTGCAATAATTAATATCTAATTTTATCTTGGATCTAGGCTGTGAAGTTCAATTGTTTTTTCTCCCTTGTGATCTTTTAAGGATTTTTAAGCTTCACAACAGATACTCTATAGGAAGCTGTAAGACACTAGGGGATAAATGAAGGAAAGCAATTAAGATGAAAGGAAAAGACTTTTTGCATTATCTTTAGTATAGGAATTCTGGCATTCTGCTGGGTAGGGAAAGCACTGAACAAATGTGCTACTGATTAACCACCTTTGAATCCAATATAGCAACAGGTGCTAGCAGGTGAATTGGAACTCACGTCTCCCTTGCTCCTAGTTAACACCACAGGTAGTAAGCTGTCTCATGCATATGAACTTCAGCTGACAAGTTATTCATGACTGACAGAGTGAAATAAAACCTTTCTGCTCAATTCTATCTATTGTTCATCTAATTCTGCCTGTTCAACTAATTTGTGGGCTTCCCTCTTTGATCTGACAGCTCCATGAATGCCTATGACTGTTTCTGAGATTTGCCATTCTGAGGAGTTACATTCTTAGTTTCTTCTTAATAGAATCCAGTGGAAGCCTGGTGTACTGCTTTTCAGGGGATAACTCAGAAGTCATGCTCCTGCAAGCCATATCTGTGACGTGCTCTTTTATCACCACCTGATACTTAAAAGAGGCCTAAAAAAATAGGGAGGGACTCCTGATCCGGGAATGTAGTGATAGGGCAAGGGGTAACCTTTTTACACTGAAAGAGAGTAGGTTTAGATTAGATATTAGGAAGAAATTCTTTACAATGAAGGTGGTGACACACTGGAACAAGTTGCCCAGAGAGGTTGTGTGTGCCCTCTTGCTGGAAGTGTTCAAGGTCAGATTGAATGGAGCTTTGAGCAACCTGGTCTAGTGGGAGGTGTCCCTGCCCATGGCATGGGGCTTGGACTACATGATCTTCAAAAGTCCCTTACAACCCAAACCATCCTATAGTTCTATGATTCTATGACTGATGTCTTCATTCCTGGGTGGATTGCAACTCACACATGTCTCAAAAGAGTGAAAGAACAACCAGTCTGTACTGTGTTCTGGAAAATATACAGGAATATTCTAAACATCCCATTGAAGCCAGTCCACTGTGCAAAAGGGCCAAAACTGGAAATGCCAATTCTGGCAGGTCCAGACTTCACATCTGTGATGTGTTCTGCATTGGATATAGAGCAAACAGGTGGCAGAGCACCCCCACATTTTACATAAGGTGGCCACTATGTGGAATTTTTGGATGGTGCCTAGGGATTTATTTCCCCATACAGTAATGTGATAGATTGTAGCTAGAAGTGGCACATTAGCATCCAGATTGGACAATATGGTGGTCCTGAAGAAAATGGAGCCTGATTCAGTGGACTAGGAATAAGTGATTCAGCTAAAAAGGGGAAAATATAATGTCCATTACTTAATGCCCCACAATGTATTTTTTAATCTTTCCCCCCCCCAAGAAAGCTTTCTGAAAGTGAACTGAATGTCATTACTCTGCAGTCACCTAGAACAAGCACCTGTTTGTAATTGCTGTTGTGGACTATCTAATACTCCAGCATGAAGCCATTACATGGAATAATTTTAGGTACCTAAAATAACAGCTTAGAATTGTTAGAGAATAGATCCACTCTTACCTAAACAAGTTCTTCAAAGACTGGATCTCAGCTGGATACATAATCTTAATCCTCCTATCCTCTCATGCTTTATAAAAAATGCCAGATGACCCTGGAAGACAGTAAAGGCCTTTCTCTCTCTGGAATCATCATATCCTTGCCTGCAGGGTCTCATCTGCTTGGTGCTCTCAGAGCAAGTTTAAGAGCTCCAGCTCTGTCCAAAATGTGTCTGAGAACATGCCCATCTGCCAATTGCTCTATATCTAGGGCACTCCTGAGGTTAAGGACATCTAAGGTTCATGTGGCTCCTTTCCCTGAAAGTTTTTTTTTTTTTTATCCAGGCCTCTTATCTCTTTTCAGGCCTTTTTGTACCTGCACAGTTGAGTATGTCAAAATACAGTGAAAATAAATATATTCAGTTGCTGATTTTCAGTTGGAAATCTTTCTAGTATGCATGAAATATCTAGATATTCAGCAGACCCAAGAGAAAACATGGTGTTGTATTGTAAGAGATATGTGTTCAAGCACTCTTCATACTCTGCTGCAACTGTAGAGAGACTACAGCTTTCAATGGCAATTTTGTCAAGTTCTCTGTGTATCAGAAATTTCCAAATTATTTTCTGTCAGAGGCAAGGATCAAGGAAACAGACCAGTCCAAGGGACTGCAGGCACAAAGCAGGTGACATCAGTCACCTGAAGGAAGGAGATCTCAATGTGTTTCCTGCTTTCACATCTGCTATGCTGCAGCTCTTCCTCAGGCTTTCTAGCAGAGTAAAAGAAGATTTCACCAGCTTCTACTCCATACAGAAGAGGAAAAATAGTCCCCTGAAGGAAAAAACAGATGGAAACCACTGTTCCCTGTATGTCTTTCCTTTTTTGAAGTACAGCAATTGCTTTTCCTGCAGTCAAAATCCTAGGGGTCATCCATTACATCTCCAACATCATGATGTGCTGTTTTTTTGTTCACTTCTGGCTCAGGCTTTCTGGACAAAACTTCTTCTGCCTGTGCTTTCTAAGGACCTTAATTCTATATAGCCCCTATGTGTTTAGGCAATTTTCTATTCTCTCAGAGATGTAATAATATCTTGATGTGGTTGGAAATTACAGTGGTAGGAGTCTCCTAATAAATGATGGGCCAAAATGGCATTTCTCTGATCTTTGATTTAATCTTAACAGGGAGGAGTATGGCCTCATTGAATTACATAGCAAAGTTTTTATTGAGCCAGGACTTAACTCTGCATAAATGTTGGAGGAGTTTATACAGGGTATTTTGCTTTTATCTCTTTTTATTGATTTGTTTCATAGGCTTTTCATTTTCCACTTATACACAGTATAATAGAAATCATCATTTTGTGAACATGCCTTTAACAAATAGCTGTGGTTCAGTCATGTCACAACATTATTAAACCTCACTGATTGCTCTGTTCTCATTAAATCACAGGCTACATCACTAATCACCAATATTAAGAATATAACAATCATTTTCCATAAATGTAAAATGTCCAGAAGAAAGATTTTCCTCTGTTCTATTAAATTTTATTATAACAAAAGAAAATATATTTAACAGACAGAAGCATTCTATCAAATGTTTTATTATGTCATTAAACCTTAAATATCTTCCAGCTTTCAAGAAAGTAGAACAGATTATGCATTTAGGAGACTTTATAAACAAGGCTTGAAATTTTATTCAACAATTAAGAAAGTAAAGAAAAAACTTTTTTTTTTTCACATATTTTTCCTATAGGTTTGGGTTTTTTCCATCCAATTAAATCTGAAATAATATCAATCATTATAAGCGTATATAAATGGAAGCAAACCCAGCTTGGGCTCTACTATGTACGCTAGGATTCTTTCACAGATATTATTGTTATTTATTATTCAAAGGTTACTACTGATAAAAAGAATCTCTGGCTGCAAAGAACAGGAAACAGGAACAGCAAAGCATAATTAGACCTACAAATGTAGAATACAGTTAGGTAACACACTGTCAATGTTAACAGTAGAAAGGCACTGTGATGCATTATTTCTCATTTTGTAAGACCCACTTTTGAGTGGTTATAAGATTAGTAGGTGTAAATTTCAGGAGCTTTCAAAATACAGGTCACTACTTGTTGAAGAGATTAAGTAACTTTCAAAAATGCTTTAGCAGTTTTTAATTAATTCATCTTCCTTCTGATGCCTCCAGAAAGGGCTATTAAGAGCAGGATGTAAGTGGGGATCAACACCCAAGGCTTAAGTAAACAAATCTGTCACTAAAACCATTCACCTCTGACAAAAAAACCTCCTCTTCATTCTCTGGTGAGCTGGTGTGGTGTGTGAAGCACCTGCCTGCGCCATGGTGCTGGGTATGGGCAGAGCTTCACAGTGCTGGCTGGCAGCCTGTGCATTGGGGGAACCCCTGAATCCAACCTGGCACTGGATAACACATGAGGCAGGTGATCATCCTTACAGTCACATATGCTGAAAATGAGGTATAAATTACTTCCAGAAGGCACTGAAGAACTAAAAATGGTCTCAGGCTCTGGTTGAAAAGGGGATTAGATAAATGCATGGAGAATGGGTGCATTTGTGCCTATTAAAAACAGAGAACCAGATGCAGTCTCCAGCTTAGGTGTTTCCAGTTCACTAACCGCTTGAAGTCCTTGTGAACAGAGTGCTGTCAGGGCCTGCAGTGGCCTTACCATCCCTGTCTGGCCTCTCTCAAGGCCTTCCTGAACTTGTCCACAGACCAGGACCCCACTGATGCTTCCAAGGACTTGCCCCAGTGATGCCACAGCAGGGATAATGTCCAGCTCTCATAGTCTTGCTCTGCCCAGCCATGGACTCCCCTGAGTCGAGCCCAGCCTGGTCTTGACCTATCCCTGTCCCCAGGGAGGTGTCAATGATGGGGGCTGGAGCTGCCCCTGGTGCTTGGCTTCCCTGGTCCATGTCTGGAGCAGAGGGACAGGCTCCAACTGGCAGGCTCTGCCCTGTTTCCTCAGGGAGCCCCAGCCCTGCAGTGCCCTGACAAGAACTTCTGTAGATTGCCCGTCATCTTGTTCTTCCCTAACCTGCTTCTGACCACTCTTTAAGCTACAGCAAAAAAACGGTGAAACCTGAGCATAAAGGTACCAGACTGAAAGCTGAACCAGGAGGAAGCAGCATATTTGTATCTGAATGGCATATGCCTGAGGAGATAACTGGGCTCCAAGTGGTTTGAAACTGTCAGATAATGGGTCCTTCCTCAGGGAAGTGCGATACATGCAAAAGTATCTCTACAGAGGTTTGAAAACTCATTAGAAATAGTTTGAAGACACTCATATTGATGTCCGGTGTATACAAAACAGTTATTTTCCAAATATTACCTCTGTATCAGCAGCCATAAAGACAAAAAAGTTGAGAAACTCAATAACATCAAAGAAGAATGAGTGGCTATGCTCTGAAAGACATCTTGCTTCTAACAAAAGAATGACTTAAACTCATACTTTTTTCTGATTAATTTGCCACAGTGTTTTAATTGTTTCCAGATGCTTTAGTGTGACAAGACAAAAATTGGTTGATGGTGACTTTTATGACTTGACAGTAACAAATACTTTGCTCAGGCATAAAACAGTAAGGTAATGGACTTTTCATGAGCAATGGGTCAGTGGATTTACAGTCAGACTGATTGCTTCATCATTTCAACAAGAAACTATCAAGGCATGATAGAAGGTCTCTTCTTTGAAGGGACTGACACAGAACCAATCACAATTTAGCAACAGACAGCACGGACATTAAAGTTTCAAGTAATATGTTGCCTGTTAATATCCTTACAGCCCATTTTAACATAGACAAAATGGAAGTCACAAAAATATATATATAAACAGAAAGTGTGTCAGCTTCTGTTCAGATGGCACAAATCAGGAGTTCTTACTTACCTGAAGCCTTTAGACTAAGATGGCAGGGTAGATTGCCATATATTAAATACACCTTCTGTATGACAACTGAAAGATATTACAACATGAATATAACAATAACTAGTATCATTAAGGTGACTAGATAAATACAATTCAAATATGTTATATAATTGAGCTGATAAATCAGTGAGTCGCACTAAAATAATCTCTCAGGTATTAGTATTAAATGGTAGCAGATGGAAGGAGCATAGTAATGTAATGAGTCAGACAGTGTTGAGCATTGTTTGGCTTCACACAGCTATGTGAAGGCCACAGGACAGGAAGAAAACAGTTGATGTGCTCTGCAAGTTTCGCATTTAAGACTTTGCTTTAAAAAGTAAAGTCAAATCTTCAACCAAATCTTTGATGATGAATAGCAAATAAGATGTTATCAATAAAGGTTTATTATTTTAGGGTGTCTTATTGTCCTGGTTTGGGTGAAAACAGGACTAATTCTGTTTGGTGATTTTACTTGTCAGTTCAGTAATTCTAATTAACAGCACTGTCTGAAGTTAGTAGCATGTTTTTGCAGTGTCTGCTGCCAGCAGTGATAACAGCCCATGTTTAGAGTTACTACCAAGAATTGGTATGCAG
>JANHFX010022628.1:3367-14765 GCA_027560015.1 Chloroceryle amazona | reverse complement strand
CAGATTTCAACAGTACAGCATTTTTTTGACAGAAGTGGTTTGTGTTGTTGTGTTTTTTCCGTGTTCTTTATTGCCCCGCTAGAGCCGCTCTTTTATATATACGATAGAAACCTCCTAGAGCATAGTTAATTTTGAAAGCAAGCTTAGTATAAGTATATCTTACAGAGAGGATTGTCTTTTTTCCCTTATTACTATTATTTATTTATTTTTTTACCTCAGAGAAAGAAACAAATTAAACGCGGTTGGGAGAACCGGGGCTCAATTCGACTCTTAAAGCAAAAGAAGGGCCGTGGTTTTTGGGGAGCTGGAGGAGGGGTTTGCCCCAGAGCTGACGGGGGAAGCTCTCAGCAGCCGGCGTGTGGATTTAGGCTTCGTATTCCAGCCCCTCTCTCCTGGAGGCTTAACTTTATTTTTTTCCTGATTTCAGGCCTTTTCTACCCGCCCCCCCCCTAGCCGCTCTCTGTCCTGGGGCCTGGTGTGGTGTCTGTTCTCCCGCCCTGCCTCCCCAAGCTGTTTCTGCAGCTCCCCCACCCCTGCTTAGTGAGACTTTTATAGACTTCAAGGTTTTCCCCTGGTTTAAGTATTTAAAGGAATACTTTAGAGAAACCCCAAGAATAAACCCCCCCGCCCCCTGCTTAGTTCCTGGTGTGAGCTTGTGCTGGGTGGAAGATGAACACGGCCGCCAGCAGCTACCCCATGGCCTCGCTGTACGTGGGTGACCTGCACCCCGATGTCACCGAGGCCATGCTCTACGAGAAGTTCAGCCCCGCCGGGCCCGTCCTCTCCATTCGAGTCTGCAGGGATATGATCACCCGCCGGTCCCTCGGCTATGCCTACGTCAACTTCCAGCAGCCAGCAGATGGTAAGTGACACATCCAGCGACATCTAAGGCTTTTTTCGTTTGTTTCTTTCTTTCTTCAATTTTTTTCCCCTTCTTTCCCCCCGCTAATCCAGTGGCTTCCTCTCTGTAGCTGCCTACAAAGGGTTTGTTACAGGGTGAACAATCACTTCCTAGTGATTGTGAAGCTGGAATGTTAGTTTTATAACTTGCAGTCTCCGGTAAACTCCTCACAAGTGCCCATCTTGGTACAGTCTCAAATGGGCCTATTTTTCTCATACCCATATTGCATTTTGGTAATTTTTGATTTGCTCCTGACATAAGAGAATATTTTCCACGGTGTTCCCCTTTCGTCCTTGTATAGGCTTGGGCTATTTCTTCGGGTCTTTCTGCAGTTAGTCCTGGCAGAAAAAATTCAGAGCAGTGAGCCCAGGCTGAGAGCTCAGTTTGGCTGAGCCTTGGGATGCCCAGTCCCTCCAGTTTAATTTTTGGAGTGGAGTGCTGGTTGCTGTGCTCATGCCAGCAGCTGGATGGGTCTCCCAGTCTGGGAGGTGGTATTCTGGAGTTAATGGGAGAGAAGATGCCATGGGAAATCAGGTTGTCTCACATGAAGGAGCTGCGTTGATTTGCTTTTGCCAGACAGTTTTTTTCATACTTGACTTTAGTTCCTGCTCAGGTAGATATTCCAGGACCGAAGCACTTGAAAGATGGGACAGAAGGGGTCATTTTGGAACATGGCTTTCCTGGAAGAAAAAATAGGTCAGCATTTTCTGCCCTAGTTTTCAGAGCCTTTGCTTGTTGACTTGAGGTTTACTTCCCTGTGCTGTGATTGAGCAGGGTCTGTATGCAACAGAGACCTCCAAAGGCTAGAGGAGAGCCAATTCCCCTTGACGTCAGAATCAGTTTGCAGTCGCACAGACTTCCCTTCAGCCTGCAGTAGGTTATCCCGCCTCCCCCTTTTACAGACAGCAGAGTGAGGTCTGTTTGCACGGGGTAATACATTGATTTGGGATCAAAGTATTTAAACAGAAATGTTATTACAGAGCTGTGTTCCCACAAGCCAGCAGAGCCTCTGGGATTGAGCTCTTGGCTGGAATGTTTGGATTTTACAGAGCTGGTGACTGGGTGCTCTCCTGGCTTCCATTCTTTCCCAGGTCAGAGTACAGTCTGTGTGTCCTTTCCTTGGGATGTGGATTGAGCTGATGGAACCCTTCTGATCCTTCCTCTTGCCAGGCTTGTAAAAAGTTGCCTCACACTCCTGTCTGTGCTCCTGTTCTGCTCAGATGAACCTGTCTAACTCCCTCTTGTCAGACCACCTTGGGACATTCCTGTGCTGCACGGACCCAGCCTTTGCCTAGGCTTATTTTGCAGAATAAATAAAATCAAGCAGGTGAAATAAAGCCAAGAAGGAACTCAGAGCTTGGATTCGATAAATGTCAGGGAGGTGGGATGCAAAAGACTGTAGATGAAGTTGTCTGGAAGTAGAGAAGATCTGTATGATGGGTGTAGCTTTGATGGTAAAAAGGCAGAGTCTTTAGCAGAAAGAAGCTCTGCTCCACTATATCTCAAGGTAATCTTTTATGGTGATGAAGAGGCAGGAATCTTAGGAGGGGTTGCATCATTCTGAGCTCCCGGGGAGGCAGGAGACATTTTAGGAAGTCCCAGTGCTTCGAGTGATACTTTGACAAAGTTAAGTGGTGTCTTCTTACTGGTAGGTTTTAGAAGGTTGAGTGGTTTAAACCTAATCATTGAGTGCATGCAGGAAGGAGAAATAATTCAAACTCCTCCTGCTCTCATGCAGAGACCTCTTGTGAAAAGCTCCTAATTTCTTCTTTCTGGTAAACTGCAGCTTGTGTTCCTTTGCACTAGTGGAAAACAGCTGCCATACTAACGGCAGTGCAGCAGAACATGGACCGCTTTGGGAAGGTGAGCTCCTTGGGGTGTTGCAGGCTCTCTGAAACAGACTGGAGTGGGAAGAACACGTTTTTTTATTGTCAAATGGGGGAACTGGGATTGTTTTCATGGTGGCAGGGCTCAGTACTGTCAGCCTGAGGCCTTTGAGAGAAGCAGGGAACTGTATTTTGATCCCAGAATCCATTATCAGAAATGCCTTGGGACTTCATTCTGCGGAAAGATGGGGAGTGTGCTCCATGTAGCACTGGAGGATCTGTTTTGGTTTATGGGTCATAGCAGATGCTACAAAGCATCACTTGAGGAAGCTTTGTGCTCTGAAAACTTGCAGGGAAGTTCTCATGTACGCATTGTTGGTAGGCTTGAAGTGGTAGTAGGTATTTAAAGAAGTTGATTTGTGATGGTTTGCGTTTCCCTGGCGCCTTCTGGGGAAGGATGCGCACTTTGTAAATCTGAAGACACCGTTTGAACCCCTTTTTTTTGTGTGTGGTAAATAGGCCTCTGTCCTTACGGCTGGAGAAATACCACAGAGCAAGTCAAGCAGCCAGAACTCTTCCTTGTTTTGTGAGGACACCAGGAGCTCGCACCTGCTCAGTGTGCTCTGCACTCCAGAGCTCCTGGATCTGAAAGCTTTGCATTTTGCTTTACATTTTTGTTAGCTAATGGAGTGATGCTTGACCCTGGAAGGGGTTACTTTCTGGATATGCATTGTCTGACTGATAGCCTGCTGCAGAGAGGTTATTTTTAGTGAAAATAAGCTCTGCTGTTCCAATTGCAGTTCTTTGGCTTAGTAACCAGTGAATACTGAATACTGAATCTGTCATACCGTGATAGGCAGATTAAGGCAACGCATCAAAGTTCTGGCTAGTTCAGGCTCAGCTGCACTCGTGAATATTTATTCTTTTTTGACTGTGAAGAAGGGAAAGAAAACCATTTCTTTTGAAAGAAAAGCTGATTTTCCTTTTTCATGTGTTCCTCATACAATTTAATTGCATTCCAGGGTTTCGTAACATCGACAGTCATGACATGACAGCTGGGATAATGGAGCAGAGAAACTTTAATACGGTTATAGAGATAAGCTGTTCTGGAAGCATGGAGAAAAGAGAACATTTCGTAAGCCAAGAAGGAACCCAGCACTGGGATTAGATCAGTGTCTCAGAAGAAGCAAGGTGTAGAAGGGTACAGATAAACTTGTCTTCTCTTTCCTTAAAGACAGTGTTAGAGGAGCCCTGAGTAATGTAGATGCAGGTGTGAAGTTAAAAGAGAGGGTTGTTACTTCTGTGCTTCATTGCCAACAGCATTTTGTTCTCACTTCAGCGAGTGAGATTTAAGGGATTTAAGTATTTTATGTGCAACCTTTTATTATTATTATTATTATTTGTTAAAAATAAGTGTTTAAATTTGTGCTCTGTGCTTTTGTTGTCAGGTTTTTTTTGCTTCGTGGCGTAAGCGAGAGCCCGGAGGTTTGCAGAGCAGCCATCTCTGCCGAATGAAACTCCCTTGTGCACTTTCTCGTGGGTGAACATTGCTGTGTGCGCGTGGTTCTGTCTTCACGCTGCTCAAGCAGAGTGGCTAATTCCAGTGGTGTGTTAGCTCTGCATCGGGGAGCCTGTACGGGGGATTAATCACTTGGAGGCCTGAGGCAAACTGCAAGGAGTGCTCATATGCTTTCCCTACCTAAAAGGCTGTGGGAGAAGAATAAAAAGAAGCCTGAAAGACATTGAGTGTGTATTATGAGTTGCAGTTGAGTCTGCTGGAAGGATGACAGGAACCAGTGGGAGAGAAAGATACAGGAACTGAAATGGCTGAAGCTTTGTGGTTTAAATAGAAGAAAATGGGAAGGTGTTTGCTCAGATTAAGGAAATGAACCAGATGAGCTTAGTCTGAGTCATTCACATAAGTCGTGCTGATCCTTTACAGGTTTCCTTAGGTCCTGATCTGTGGTTGCATTTCTACCCGTGGGTCTGTCAGACCTTCCTCACACCAAGGAATCCACCCAGGGCTTGCTTATGCCACTGCTCACGAGAAGTGTCTGAATTTCAAGCAGAGTGTAATAACAGTAGTGAGCTATTGAAAGAACAGTGCCATGGTATCTGCCAAAGTCCACGCTTACAAAGCTTGAAAGAACTGGGAGTAAGTTCATAACGAGCCTCTATCTCCATAGTGGCTGCAGAGTGTTTCCCAGTTCCCTCTGGTTGCCTGCCACTGCTTCATCTGCTTGTCACCTTTCAGCAGGAGCCCGGTTTCTGCTGCAAATGGTATATACAACTAGTTGGTGTCCTTGCCAAGGCATAGCTCTGGAGGACCTCTCCCTGCTATAAATAAACCCAGCCAAATTTGACAAGCTGGGCCGAGTCGTCTGCTGAAGTGCCTACTAGGAATGGAGTGTGGGGAGAACCTCAGCTTCAGGGATCCAGAGTAGCAGCTGAGGAATCATAACGGGGCAGTTCACTGCATTTAACAACAGCTTTGACTCAACAGAGCGAGTAGAATCCTAGCAAGTTTAACTTTTCTCCTTAATTTTGTGGGTTTGTTTTTTTCTCAAGCCTGACTACACCAGGAGTGAAGTCCAGCAGAGCTTGTTCCCCAGCTGGGCCTATGTGGCAAGGACTAGGGAGAGTAACAGTGGCACCACTTCAATTTGAAAAGAAACAACATAAAACATTCCAAAGTGCATGAAAAATGCTGAGAAACTTTCACACAGTAGCTGACTTTGGGGCTAGGGAGTGCAGGAGTCTTGTGGGCAATGTCCTGTTGGAGTTCTAGAGACAGGTCTGTAAATACCCACTATCTACTCTGGCTGCACTAACAAAATCCTGTGAAATAAGGTGCTTGAATTGGCATTTTCCTTTAATTTGCTGCTCCTGAAATCTAGTCAGTATCAGGGTGAAGGTGGCTGGGAAGAGTGGAATCAAATTTGGAAAGCTTGGGTTCTGCCCTTTTAATATTCCTTGATTTTTAACACACATCTATTCCCGTCTTTCCCTGCTTCATGCTGGGAATCAACAGTCTGTCTTTCTCTGCTCTCTCCATGCTGGGAGTGTTTCCTGGCACAGAAGAGTCCCAAGCATCTCAATTTTATGAACAAGATCCTAATGTGTGTACGTAATGATCCTTTTAATATATCAGTAGGTAGCAGAAATAGAATCATGGAGGGGGGGTTCAGCATAGGTTAGAATGACAGTGCTGGGGGTTTAGAGTTTAGATAAACACTTCCCTGTTAATCACATTGGGTGTATCAACATGTTTGGGTTTTTTTCCTCAGATTTTTGTCCATTCTTGCTGTCATCTTTAAACTCAGCAACTTAGGAATCATTTTTTGGCCGCACTAGTTGCAGAGGATGACTCATGTCCTCTTCCCAGCCAGCCACGTGTTCGTGCACACTTTCCCTGACCTGATAGGGAGATGATCTTTTTCTCCTAATAGAAATGAGTATGAGTAGATGGGAGCTTCATGAAAAGCAAACAAGTGAAACAGTCACTTTGTTACTTCCTTTATTTTTTTCTTCTCATCCCTCCCCCCAGGGTTTTCTGTATTTCCTTTCCTTCTCTGGGTGGAGCAATTTCCCCCTATAATAATTAAGAATATAACTAATAAACCCCAGGCATTTTGACGTTCATTTTGCTGCAGTTGTTCCCATGTTACTATAATGTCAATTTAAAATAGTCTGTTAAACTTGCTATCCACATAAACATCTAGTGACTGTGCTGCAAAGACCTCCCTTGAAACATCAAGTTTAAAAAGTCACTAGAACCACTTTCCCTTGATATTACCAAATGTCTCTTGTGAGCTGAGTAAAATTCAGAGAAAACAATCACCCTCGTGATGGAAACCTTTAACAAACCCCAGAAATCTGTTCTTGACTTCTCTTGCAGCTGAGCGTGCTCTAGACACCATGAATTTTGACGTGATCAAAGGAAAACCCATCCGCATCATGTGGTCTCAGAGGGACCCCTCCTTGAGGAAGTCAGGGGTTGGCAATGTCTTCATTAAGAACCTGGACAAATCCATCGATAACAAGGCGCTTTACGACACATTCTCAGCCTTTGGGAATATTTTGTCTTGCAAGGTGAGATGTGGTTACTTTGTCCCATTCTGTTACAGCCGTGACGTGATCAGACCCATCCAGCATTGAAAGGGACGCTTGTGAGCACGTGAGGAGTGGAGTCTCTGAAAGGCAGAGTTGGCCAATAGGTCAGGGCTTGATGAAGTTAGGTGAGATCTGCTCCTGGAGTAAATCTGCAACACAGATAAACTCTTCCTGGTGCTGTTCCTTGGCAGTAACATCATCTCACATGCTGGCTTTGAGTGTGACGGAGGAGAAAACATGCTCAGAGCGCTGATGTTCTGTTTTCCTTCCGCACATCTAGGTGGTGTGTGATGAGAATGGCTCTAAGGGCTACGCATTTGTGCACTTTGAGACCCAGGATGCGGCAGATAGAGCCATCGAGAAGATGAACGGCATGCTGCTCAACGACCGCAAAGTGTGAGTGTCACAGCCAGAAGCAGCAACGATCGCATGAACCGTGATGCATCTCGGTATTAACAGGGACACACAAGGCACTGGTTCTCCTGGCCCAAGCCTTGGCCTGCTACCTCTCCACTCCAGGGCTGGTGAGTGACCCTGCCCAAGCCATGGCCTGCTCCCCCTCCATTTCAGGGCTGGTGGGGTTCCCTAACCAAGCCTTGACTTGCCACCTTCTGCTAGTGGGCTGGGGTGGGCTGCTGTGGCCAGGACTCTCCACTGCAGAGCTGGGTGGGCATCCTTGACCACCCATAGGACAGGTGATTTTTTTTTTTTTCAGGTTGGTCTATGCTCTTTGTCCTTGTCTCCTGCTGTCACCTTTTCTCGTCCCCATTCCCAGCTCCTACTACACAGTCATTTTTTTTGCCTCGCTACAAGTCACACATTGTTGTTTTTTTCCCACTCTTGTAAACAAACTGCTAATGGGAATTTCCCTTCTTTCTTACAGATTTGTTGGGAGATTCAAGTCTCGGAAAGAGCGGGAGGCTGAGTTGGGAGCCAAGGCAAAGGAATTCACCAATGTTTATATTAAAAACTTTGGGGACGACATGGATGATGAAAGACTGAAGGAGCTCTTCAGCAAATATGGTAATTACAGCAACACCTCTAATGAGGCTGTGAATTCCATGAGCCATGGTAGTTGAACAGTTTACCTGGGTCACTGAGGTACAAAGAGTTTAGGGGTGGTAGTAGAAGTGCCAAGTGTTGGACAGGAGGCAGAGGCTGACCAGCAGATGAGAGGGGGAGGGCTGGGGCTGTTAGATGGAGTTTAACAGTCTTGAAATAGTTGTATGGTCTCTTATTAACCCTGTCCCTTGGTAACAGGTAAAACTCTGAGTGTTAAAGTGATGACAGATCCCGCTGGAAAATCCAAAGGCTTTGGCTTTGTAAGCTTTGAAAAGCATGAAGATGCTAACAAGGTATGATCAATCTTTGTGCTGCTGGGGTATCCTCAGAGGAGAAAAACTTACTTTGCTTATCATAAGAGCCTGCTACTAAAATGAGAGAAAATTCTGCCTTGAGCATAACCTCGTCTAGATGTGGGAACTTGGAAACCTTTTGCACCTTACTAGCCTGACCTTCAGGAGTAACTTGGCATTTCTCTGGATTACAATGCAGTGGTGTAATCAACAGCATTTATTGCTAAAGAAATACTGCAGTGCAGGGCTTGAGGAGGAGAAAGGAGCTTAGCGTGAGAACATAGCTTAGAAATGGTCTTCTCTAAACAGCAGGCTCATTAAAATTTAGCCTTAATTACAGGAAGGGGTGGGGATAAATTCCCACGTTGCTGTTAGTCCAGCGTTCGGTGGTCTTGGCAGCATGGCCTTTGCTGATCAACGTGTCTTTAGCCTGTTGTTACAGGGAAGTGGTGCAAAAGTCGTGTGGTTTCTTGGCTAACGGGCAGTGAGACAATGTCAGCTTTGGACAGCCCTCTTCATAGCAGGGTCAAGCGCTCTCTTCAGCAGTTGACAGTTTCCTCTTGAACCCTCTGTCCAGGCGGTGGAAGAAATGAATGGAAAGGACATCAATGGGAAAATGGTGTTTGTAGGCCGAGCCCAGAAGAAGGTGGAGCGCCAGGCAGAACTGAAACGCAAGTTTGAACAGCTCAAACAAGAGCGACTCAGCCGGTACCAGGTGAGTAGCCTGTTCCTCTCCCGAATTCAGGCACCAGTCAGTCGTTGTCCTGGGAGAGATCCTGGGAGCCGAAAACTAAAGGTGACTCCCTGGGTGCAAAAGGAGCATCAGGGCATAAATATGTTTAGGAGGCCATGAGAAAACAGTCGTGCAGTCTCCTGTACTTTCAAAGGAGGAGACCTGGAAAGATGGAAAGAGGCAGCAGAGCCCTATCCTGTTGTTTCTCTAATTTACAGCCAAACTGGGTCGCGGCAGAGATCGCATCTGGTTCTTTCCCACTCCTTGCAATATAGTGCTGGACTGGAGACACATGATGCAACAGGAGAGCAGAGGAAATCCAGACAAGCTCCCTTTCACCACAGTGGGACTTGTCTCTACGCCTTTGCAACACTTATTGCCTTCAGCTTTGGAACAGCTTGCTAAACAGAGTTTTCAGATAAATTGCAGCTTTGGCAGATGGATGCTAATGGTTGATGTGCTCCAGATTTTCTTTACTGTTATCAATGTCTTGATTGTTCTCTCCCTTCTAGGGTGTTAACTTGTACATTAAAAACCTAGATGACACTATAGATGATGAAAAACTGAGGAAGGAGTTCTCACCTTTTGGGTCAATAACGAGTGCCAAGGTATTGTGGGGTTTGGGGGTATTTGGGTTTTGAAACTTGGAGGAACCTGACATGGGATTGAAGGGTGCTTCTTACACTCTGTGGTCAGTGTGGTCCTGAGGACAGCTGGACTAGTAAATACACAGATTTCTCTGGGTGTTAGTGGGATTTTACTGAAAACTTGCTTCATTCCCTCCTCAAAAGAGGAGGCATGAGGTGGCCAACATGCTTGTTTGAGGTGACTCCCACTGACCAAGAAACGCATTTTCCTATGTGTGTTTGGAGGCCGCACCAAATCTTTCCCATTCCTTACTGTGCAGTGTGGGCCTGGGGACACATGGTGCTTACAGAAAAGCAGAGTAAATCCAGACAGGTGTTTCCTCATTCACCGAGGACCTGTCTCTACACCTCTGCAACAGTTAGAGCCTACCTGTCTGAAATCTGACATTTAAAACTTAACGGATTCTTAGACCAAGTCCTTGCACTGGTGCTCCACTGGCAATTGATCTTTACCACAGGTGATGCTGGAGGACGGCCGGAGCAAGGGCTTTGGCTTTGTCTGCTTTTCCTCTCCAGAGGAAGCTACGAAAGCAGTGACAGAGATGAATGGGCGAATCGTGGGCTCCAAGCCGTTGTACGTTGCGCTGGCACAAAGGAAAGAAGAGCGGAAGGCTCATCTCACTAACCAGTACATGCAGCGCATTGCTGGGATGAGAGCCCTGCCTGCCAACACCATCATTAATCAGTTCCAGCCTGCTGCTGGCGGGTATTTCATGCCCGCTGTGCCCCAGGTGAGTGGAGCTCCTCTGTTGTGTGGTTTTTTCACTTGTTTTTTTAACTTGTCTTGGAGCTTTGGTGGTTCAGCTGCAGTCATCTCACTGGGCCTTTCTTATGCCCATAAGCAAATCCTTCCTGATGAGCGCTGCAGTCAGTGGAGTTAACCGGGTGACTTCCCAGCTGCCTGTTCTCTCCGCGCGAAGAGAGTGGCGTTTCTGGCAACGACTGCCGAAACCTGTTGTAAACTTGTTTTTTAGGCATTTAGATGTTGCCTCTGAGCTTCTCTGATCTTTTGTCAGGCTCAGAGCAGACCCACTTACTATGCACCCAATCAGATGACACAAATGAGACCCAACCCACGCTGGCAGCAAGGGGGAAGACCTCAAGGTGAGCGTGCTGGAGATAATATTTGGGTTGTAAGAGCAATACACTGGTTTTGAGCATCCCCTTTGTCTATACTTGCCAACCAGTGCATTCTTGCCTTCCTGTGCACAAACTTCAACCTGTAGCTGACCGTCCTGCCTAGCCCAGTCACTTATGTTTTGAGGATTTCCCCTCGTTTCTCTCATTAGGCTTCCAGGGGATGCCAAATGCCATGCGCCAGTCTGGACCACGGCCGGCACTGCGCCATCTGGCCCCTGCCGGCAACGCTGCCGCCTCCCGTGGCCTCCCTGCCGCAGCCCAGCGAGTTGGTGAGTGTCTGTCTTCTGGGCTCCTCTCTGTGTCTGTGAGGGAGCAGGATGCTCTTGAGACTTGACTATTTCTGCTTCCAAAGATGGTTGTCAGATAACCAAAGGCCACCTGGAGCAAGGAGCAGAGGCAGCACCTCAGTGTCTCCTGTTTCTTGCTGTATGGTGCAGGTCTGGGGACAGGCTGGTGTTACAGCACAGCAGTGTAAATCCAGATGGGTTGTTTTCCTCTGGTTTGGAACTCATCTCTACACCTCTGCAACATTGACCATTCAAAAAACTAAAAGGCTTTGTAGGCTTATAGAACCACAGACTGGTTTGGGTGGGAAGGAACCTTTCAAGGTCGTCTGGTCCAACCCCAAGCAGGGCCATCTGCACCCAGAGCAGGGTGCTCAGAGCCCTGGCCAACCTCCCCTG
>JANHFX010022627.1:4665-18980 GCA_027560015.1 Chloroceryle amazona | reverse complement strand
GGCGCGTCCCGCCTCGCCTGTGGGGAAAGGTGTGGGGCGAAGCCGCCGGTTCCTCGCAGGAGCGGCCGAGGCTGCCGCCCGGAGCCTCCAGAGTTGGATGCCGCCCAAGCACCTCGCTGCCGAGCGGGAGCAGGGCTGGGAAGGGGGAGCTTGGGGTTGTTTAGCTGTAAATTAGCGACTTTTGCCCCTCGGAAGCGGGGGCGGGTGTGCCGGTGATCTCTCGGCTTAGCCCGCGCTCCATGAAGGGCGGACGAGCCGGGTCGGGGGCTCCCCGACCTGCGCCCCGAGCCCGGGGCGTGGGTGAGCTGGCCCGGAGCTGCCGGGGGGCGAGGGTGGCTCTCGGAGCGATGTCGAGGAGCAGCCATCCCGCCCGGTGCCAGAGCCGCGGGAGCCAAGAGGAGCCGTGTTTGCCTTTCGCAGTTCGTTTGAACAGAGTTGAAACGCTGCCGCCGAGTGAAACTGCTCGCAAGCAGCAGGTTGTTGTCACGGGCTTCGGTGTTGCAGTTTTCAGCGTGCTCGCCTGTAGCATGCATTATTATTTCAGGTACATTACGAATTACCTTCTCACCCTGCTATCAAGCCTGATTCCCCTTGCTGAACAGGTTGCTGAAGGGCGTCACTTTCTCATGCAGGCTGGATCACAGCTCTGGTGGCTTGCTCTCTACATCCAGTTTTCAATTTCTTGCTCTCTTGTGCCAAAAAAAAAAAAAAGAAAATCCCCGGAGAAAACCATCTGCCAGGACTCACGCTACTCGGACTGTCTCCTGTCAGCGTTCTGCACAGAGCGCTGTGGTCACAGTCTGTCCCCCGACGCCAGCTGTGCCCTGAGGCTTAAAAGTATAGTTTTATGTTCTCAACTCCTTTGACAGGTATGATAAAAAAACTGGCTCTGGTGTGCTGCTGGCAGTTTAGCTCTTGTTTCACTGACATCGTTTGGTTTGTTAACAGCTCCTTTCCAGCTGTTCATCACCTTTTGAAACAAAATCCTTGCTTTGATGACGGCGTTAATAAAAAGATGCCATTGGAGTACCTTGAGTGTGCATTATCTTGGGCAGAACTCTGTTTTTGTAGGAGAGCATTTTTAAAATTAAATTTCAGCCCTTTTATCAAACACGTATTCTGTCTAAGGAGCTAGGAGAAGTGTACAAATGCAAAATGTATCTTAAAAATGTTTTTGGTGCGGTTCCGTGTAAATTGTGAAGCGTGCGGAGCATCTCTGATAGACTTGTCATTTCTGAAAACTTTGCCAAAATGTGTTCACAAAAGCTAATTCTTAATAGCTGAAGGATGACGCTACAGGGGCTTCTTCTTTTTGGTGTCTCTCTCAGGATGTCCTTTGAAGAAATGTGGTTTTGATGCCCCTTGGAGCTGTGCGTGTTAAAGGTGTATTTACACCCCACTTGGAGCTCTGTGTGTGTTAAAGGTGTATTTACACCCCATCTACTAAGCAGTGAAAGAATGTGAACTGGATGATTGAGTTACTGAAACTGTCTTGCCTTTTCAGGGTATTAATTCCCGGTCTGTAGGTCTTCATGACAGATTCCTTTTATCAGCCTGGAATGATGCACTCTTGCATTTGGCCTGTTCTTTGATTATGTGTAAAGATGTAACAAAACTCGAGGCAGTAAAGATGTAACGAAACTCGAGGCAGACTGTGTTTCTTAGATAGTTATTGTGAAAATTACAGCTTTCGTTTCCACCTGCTGTGCAAAGAAGTGGAAAATACCAGAAGTAATTTAGATAGATGATACTGAGTGACTTTATTGTAAGAATGCAGAATGTAGTCGATGTACAATACTTGAAGAAAGATAGTTTCTGAAATAGCTGTGACTGAAAGAAAGGGCTGATGAGGTCTCACGAGTGTGAACCACTGAATGTAAGATGGAAGTATGCTTAGGTAGTGCAGTCTGAAAAACAAAAATGGTAAGTGGAGATAAAACTTCTGGGACAAGGGGAAAAAAGTTTTATTAACTGTGACTTCAAACAAACAAACAAAAAGGCAGCACTTTTCTTGCTTTTTCTTCTTCCACTGAAACAAACTAATCCTGCTGAGAAATCAGTGCAGCTGTTAATAAGAAGGTTGGTAAACTGTTTCGTTTTTTTTTTTTTCCTCCATTAAAAATGGTGCACATGTAAGTCTACATAGTAATATAGGGTTGGATGCTGTAGATTTGAGATTAAAAGAAAGTGAAATAAATGTAGGCGAGTGGGACACTATTAATGGCCTCTGAATTGAGGTTTAACAGACAAATGGAAATGTGGAAAAACCCTAAGTGGCAGTGTAACAAGAAGCCTGGCAGCCAGAAGGATAGTGTTGTAATTCACTGATTTATTCCACACCCCCACCCTCCCCCCAAATTATGCACATTAATAGTATTTTAATGAATGGCTAATCTAAAACAGTGCACACAGAACATGTTTGAGTGCTGCCTTTGTTCCTGAAAGAGCAGCCTAACGTATGTGTTTTTTTTGATCTCATGTTTAGTGGTACCTTTCTTTTACGTTTTCCCCCAGAGAGCAAATAAGGCTCTTTTTTTTGTGTGTTGTGTGTGGTTGTTTTTTGTTTGTTGGTGGTTTGTTTTTTTTTTTTTTTTTTTTCTCCAGAATCATTGAACTGTATCTACCATAGAAGTACCTGACAGAAAATCTAAACTCAGAGGAATTGTGAGTCTGGGCTCACCTCCAGGTGTTAAGAGGATGCGTGAAGGAAGCCTGGTAGCAGGGTGTATTAGGAGCACAAAAATATGCAGAGTGTGTTAAGTGAAGGAGAAATCAGATCCTGAATATTACATGATTGAGGCTTTTAGAGGAGATTGCTTCATCTTTTGTTCCTACTGCTTAAGTGCAAAAGAGGTTTCATATACTCCTGTTTAGAGCAGCTGTGTCTGGATTATGTCTGATAATCTTCTCTTGGCATAGTTTGCTTTATTAGTTTGCATTTACTGCTGTATTTGTGAAAATAGCACATATGAAATAAAACTAATCCTAGTGAAGCAGTCTAGTTTTTCACATGAGTCTCACATTGTTAGCTTTCTTGGCCTTCTCTTGGAAGTCTTGATTTTACCTCAGGTCTCAATTAAATTTCACCTTCTGATCTTTCTCCCCTTTCCATTCTATAGAGGTAACTGCCATCTCAGCACAGCGTGTAAGCAAACAAAGAGGGACCCTGATGAGGTTGGATCACCCAGTCAGGGGTGCTCTTTCATTGGATCAGTTCATTTGCTCTGATTGCATCATTAGCCTGCATCATATACCTTTTCTCTTGCTCACTTTTATTATGGCTTTGTCCTCAGCTCTTGCTGTCTCAGGATAGTAATGGTTCTCTTCTAGTTTTCCTCCTCTCTGCTTTCTAACAGCTTAAGCTGTGTTTTTAGTGTCATTGTATTCCTAATTTATTGACCTACCTTAGGCATCTAGTAATTATAGTAAAAACTGTGTCTCTTTGTCTCACCCCCTGCTTGTCCTGTTCACTGTATCAGTGTACGAAATGCTTCACTGTTGCAAGGATATTGGCAGTGGGGATCTTACCTTGTCCCTGGGCATGGTACCCGACTTAGTCTCCTGAGGGCAGGGTGGGTTTGTCTCATACGCTTCTGTCTTGAGGCCTGATCTACAGGATCTGTGTGAGATTTGGCTGCCCGAGGGATGTAGGGAATTGTGTTAAGTGATCCCTCTCCTTGAAGAGTTAGAAAATCCTGCTTAGCTGGTGATGTTTTTGTCAGAATAAATAGCCGGAGCGTTGAAATACTACACAGTGAACTTACCTATGCATTCTTGTATTTCCAGCAAAATTTGAGTTCTAGTACCTGTCCACCAAACTGAAATCTCCTGGCATCCAAGGGAAAGAAGCGAACAGGGAGAATAGAGATGAATGTTAATGATAACAGATAAAAAGCCAAATCCATCTTGTGGAGTATTTAGGAGTATCCATAACTAGAAGCCTGGTAGGCAACATGATGGGGCTTTTTCTTTGTGTTTAAAGGATATTTTTTTTTCCCCGATAAAGCATTAGCCTTAACTTACCTTGGTGTTCTCTGTAAGGCTGAATGCAGCCCCTCCACCTCTTTCTGTCTCAAGGGTGAAGGTCTCTAGCTGGAGCTCCCTACATTGTACATTGGTAAACAGTAACCTTAGCTATTAGGGTAATTGCATTGCTGTGTTGTGACAGTGTCCAGAAATGGTTGTGGAATGAAGAAAAAGCTGCTTGTCTTTGTATAGATCAAAATAGAAAAGAAAGGAAATGTACACTGAAAGCAGCAGCAGAAGTAGAGGTTATAAATGTAAGGTATTAATAAAAATACAATACTTCATAAAGAATTTGCTACGTAAGTGTTACAAGCTCCTTTTCTCTAGTTACAGTTAGTCAGGAAGCTACCAATGTATGTAGTATGGGAACAAAATAAAATGCATTAGAAATTTGGGTAACAACATTAAGAAAAGAGTCTGTGTGTTACTAAAGGAGCTTCTTTGCTTTGAGACTTAAGTTTGGGGCTTGTAAAGCTGAAATTGAGGCTTAACTGGAGAGAAAACTTTCTTCTGTTGTTAAATAATAGGAATTTTTAAAACATACAAACCACATTTGGCTTGTGGTACAGGGGTTGTCATTCATTTTCCTGTTCCAAACTCTTGCTCCTTTGGCTTTGGACACTGATAGTGCAAATGTTTCCACAAACAGCATGTGGTCTTTAAATATTTAGGGACTAAGTGCTACTGGGAACCCCACAGTGGGTAATTTTCAGTGGGATGCAGGAAATACACAGAGGTGCTTCCTGAATTTGAATGGTCTCTGCTTTCTTCTTGCTCATCTGATGTCCTCTCAGTTGACTCCTTCAGTTTGAGATCTGCCAGGTCAAACTTAATAAAGTTGTGACTAACATACCATTTTAATAAGCAATGAAGTACAGGATTTAATCCAAATGCAGAAAGACACTAATTTTGAACTGTAACAGTCTGGAGAGCTAGCTGTGATTTACACAATGGCATATAAGTCCAAGCAAATGAAATTGCTTGCTTAAATCCAGGACCTTATTTCAAATATTTGATTTGGAGGCACATGAAATTTATACATCTGATGGCAAATGATCCTCTTAGAAATACCCTTTGAAATTTCCTTCTGCATAGTTTTTTTTTTTTTTGACTTGTAATCAGTTTTTACTTGATGTTTTGAAAAATATTTTAATCACTCTGTGAAAGCCGTTCTCAGTGATCTTCCATGAGAGATTCATGTGCCTAGTAACTCTTGTCTCTTTCATTCACATAATTTTTTTGTGTGGTCTTGCATGCAGGTTGGGAGCTGCTCTGTGGGGTCTTTACTCTGCCTCTTTGGTAGGTTAAAGCTTACCAATACATGGCATTTTCTTGGTGTGTAAGTGTGTCAAAGCAACTTGCTGTTCTTGTCTCTTGTTAATAAAGAGACAGTATCTTTTTTTTTTTTTTTATAAAAAAAGACTTCTGAAGTCTGTCCAGGTTTCTCTTTAGCATTTGAATTCACTGTTCTTTGCAGTCTTTATTTTCTGACCATGGTTCTAAAGTTTCTGTAGAAATGAAGATTGTTCTTGTGTTGATCTCATCATTGCTAAATGGAGAACTAAAATATACTTTATTCCTGTTCCAAAGATAAGCCAGCTTGTGCTTATCTATTCACGCATTAGGCATCTTTGTGAAGGATTTTGCTGAAATAATGATTTACTTGTCTGTTGTGACGTGTAATATTTGGCAGACGCTTTTTGTGATACGGATACCTATTGTATAGTTATATCCTGGGTGTTTGGTTCAGATCTCTCTGCACTTAGCAGGATTTCAAATTAATTTTCTCTTAGGCCCTCATTGTAACTGACTAGGCTGCTGTGCATAATGCTGCTTTTCTTACTTGTTGCTTCACTGACTTCTGTGTACTACTTGGCTTTGCATAAACAGCAGGTGCCCAATGTAGGAGCAAAAATGTGGAAACATAGCAGGCATTTAGTATGGGAAACCCCCCTACCCATGACTGGTCTCTCAAGTGGCTGTTACTCTATTTCCCTCTGTTCACCACATTCTGTCATTTTACACTTTCATGAGACAAACCTGCACTAGTAAGTCATATGTCTCAAAAAAATCTGCATCTTAAACCTGTACAGTTTAGATCAGTCTTTCTGAACTGGTGCTGAATATTTGGTATAACATTATAAGAACTTTTAACTCCTTTCAGACATTAGTCTGACGTGCTTTGTGATCCGCAGGTACTTGTCTTCCTACAAGAGTGTCCTGAGGTCACCTCAAGTTTCATACTCAGTGTTATACCTCAAGTGTCATGCTCTTCTTGGGGGCATGTTTTCTAATCTCTCAAGATGCTTTTAAAGCAAATGTCACGTGGCTACATACTTCTTCACTGACATCTGAGTGGCAGATATCTAGACTATGAATTTTAATATTTGCATCTTGGATGTTTAATGTCACCTTCACTTTTTGATGGGTTGAAAAGAACCTGGTCTCACAGGTGCCTGACTCTTCCTGAGCACAGGGAAATAGTTCACTGGATATCTGTTGCTTCTTCACCATTAGCAGTTAAGTCAGTTAATGGGATGGGAGGACAATATCCTTGTTGAGGTTTTTTCTCTAAATTAAGATTTACTTTTTTATATATATTTAACTCTTGCTTTCCCTTTCATCTTACTTCATATACCTAGGGCCACCCGACCTGTGTTGATACTGTTTAGTTTTTACATTTTACTGTCGCTTACAGCTCTTTGAGGTGGCATGGACTTCAGCTGTCCTTGCTTGAGGACTTGTGGCTTTTTGGCAACCTAGAAAGCTCTTAATAAACGATCTTTGCATCTGATATGATAGCTTCCATTCAAATTTACTTTCTTCTGTCATTTTTCTAATTATTATCCTCAACTCCAAGAAATCAACCTCCTCTGAAATTTCTCATGTATTGCTAGGGATTCTTTGGACAATCCATGTTGTAATTGATTTAATCACAATTACTGCAGGTAGCTTTTCAGTAATTGTTTTGTAGAAGTAAATCATACTGGGGATACAAAATACTTATTCTCCTGTTTAACAGTTTTTAAGTTAAAATGTGTTTACAAGTTTTAAGAGTACTGGAGAAGTACTGGGAAGCATATGAACTCTTCAGCATTTCTCTGTTAATGGTCTTTCTATGACTAATACTGTCTTCTGTGATGAGTTCACAGATTTCAGTTAAGTAAACTGTGAAATAGCATTATAAGCTCTTATATTCCTGGTTCACCTAGGAAGAAAGCTTCAAGTTTAATCCAGATTTAATAAGAAAAAGAGTTAAACCAAGAAACTTGTGGTTAATAGCTTAATGAAAAGATGCAAATTATGTTAATTTGTTGTATTGCAAAAAACTGAGGTGCCCACCTCCTTCACTAGGCTTTCAAAATAGATTCCTTGATGTCCTTTAAGTTGTTTTTCCCATTAACAACTTTGAATAATTATGCTCCTAAGTAACAAATATCACGCTGAGTACCTACAGATGTTAGCAACCTTCTCCTTCTCGTGCAGCATGGAGTGCAAGAGACAAGCTGTGGCTGTGGGATCTTTCAATAAGTCCTCAACTGAGGAATTTTTTTGACAGATGTTGGTTGAACTTCATGAGGACTGTGTTGTGGCATGGATTCACGTCCTGCTGTTGTGGAAAGGGGCAAGTAATTGGAGCATGGTACTGAGAGGTATGCTGTCTCTCTGACAGTTAAGTAAGGGCATCCTAAAAATGAAGGAAAATGCTACCAGCTCATGGTTGAGACTCAGTTTATGTTCCCTGTAGCATGCTGCTCTTGAGTGTCAGTGTGTTCATCCTTTTGTCAGATGAGCTGGGGTGGGATTTGGAAGGAACTGTAAGGGAATTAGGTACCTGCATTCAACACAGAAGTGTATGTTCAGAGACCTTCAGTTATGGAAATCCTGTGCGGAGAGAAAATTAGATTGAGTTGTTGTCAGGTATATATAAACCTCATCTGCTTCATTCACGGGATTTACTCTTGTTGGCCAGGCTTAAATCTGTAAAGGTCTTAACATTGCTAGGCAAGGGTGCATGGGTTAGAAACTGTGTTAAGGGGATTAAAAACCTGATTTTGTTTGCTTTTTACTTGCCTGTATTTCAGGAGTTGGGTATTTAGGAACATAAAGAAGGTATGATCTTTCAACAAGTTTGTGCTGCCCTCAGATTCCTGATGCTTTACCTCGCAGTTGAATATATTGTGTGAATGGAAAGTGAATCAGACCAGAACATCATGTCTGATGAGGGATAAGAGGAGGAGGTGTGTTGTTCAATTAATCTCTAGCATAAAACTGTTGGCAAGTTTTGAAGAAGTTTGGCTTCCAGCCTTGATCATGTCCCTTTAAGAAATACTGGTTTTAACCTTGTTACTTAAAGCTCCTGTGACTTAACTCTCTTAATTCTTTACAGCTAAAGGCTCTGCTAAACAGACTCCAGCATTTCTACCATGGAGAGATAATTATTAGGTGTAAAATAACTGCAGAATTATACTTTTGAGTATTGGCACATACAATGCTTATGCTGTCAACTCAGGCCAATGTAGTAATACTCTGTTTAAGAAACATCATTTAAAATGAACAAACAAACAAAACCAAACAAAAAACAGGCCAAAGGACTTCCTGGGTCATCCCTCTGTCCAGATGATGCCTGCAGTGTATGACCAACCTGCTGTTGTCTTTTTGGCTTCTCCTAAGGAAAGGAGTTGTGTCTGGAGCTAAGCATGGTGGCCCATTAAATGCTTTGTTCTTTTAAGCTTTTATGTCAGCACAGTGGTGTGGGCGCTGTGGCAGGGATGCAGGTGTACTTGAATAGGCAAAGTGAACTCATGAAGGGACTGCATCACCTGAAACCTGTTCTGGAGGATGATTTGTAGACTGTTGTCCAAGGCCTGGGCAGGGAGATGGTTGGTTGGCTTGGGAACCAACAGGGGTTGTTGCCTCAACCTCTGTGGTATTGCAGCAAATTTCTGCCGTGTGTCCTGCTGTCTGGCATTTTTGTGACTTTGTGCCACCAGACATTCGCTCTGCTTGGCTGTACCAGGGCAACACTTCAGCTGGGGAGCAGCGTGTGTGGTGGTGCTGCGCACAGAGAGCGAACCCCCATAGTCAGGCACTCATTGGGAGCCTCATGCTGATGAAGGTGCGCTGTGCTACTAAACCTGCATGGGGCTTTACCCCGGCCAGGTCTCTTGTCATCATTTTTGGAGCTGTCATAGATTATCTTAGCTTTTGTGCCACTGAATATGTGATCAGTACCAGACAGCTTTACAAACTTCAAGTATAAAGAGCTGTTTGCTTTATGCTACTCTCACTGATTTGTGGCATTCTGAGTATCACAAGGTTATTTACTGTGAAACGTTTTTTTTTTTTTAGCAAATCATTGAGACTGTTCAAAGAGTGCTGTGAAAACTGAGTTCTTTCAGAGTTTTGTGTTTGTTTTTTAACTGGTCAAAAATACATTTTAAGGGTGTTACAAAACAATTCCAAATAGTCAGGTAGTGGTGGAGAGTCTAGGTGGGCTGAAACTTCGGGTCAAATTTCACTTAAGCGGTGTTGTAAACTGGAAATTTCTGCTGAACCAATATAGCAGTTTCCAAGGAATAAATATGCATATAAATGTGTAGATACGTAAATTTCCAGAGACCCTTTGGAGGCATTTTACTTTCCTGAGGGCTTGTAAAACCTCAGAATGTGTTTTCAGGAAAGTTCCCGGGACTTAGGTTTTTCAGTACCTGTGATGCTTCACCTTTAGATCTCAGACCAGTTTTCTGTTGCAAGAACCACTATCCTTGCAAGTGAAGTCCCTGTGGAGCATTATGGCTGCAATTATACACTGGAGATCTGCAAACTGTTATTCTGGAAATATTTAATAATTGTTTTTTCCTGTAGGGCCAGGAGTACCAGACACTAACTGAGATTATGCTAAGGCACTGTACCAGCTTTAAGCGAGGAAGGAATTTGGCTGCTGAGTAAACTACTATACACATTTTACAAAACTTTGTCATTTGGCTTTTGTTCATCTTCCTAATTTCAGGCAACTTCCTCAAAGGCAAGCAGGTGGTGTTCTTCAGAAGATTGTTTTGCCTCTGTGGTTGGCACACTCTCCTTGAGAGTACGAGGGGTCATAGATTGCTAGAAAGCTGAGCTTGCCTTTGTTTTTTGATCGGGGAGTTCTGACTCTACAAGATCATAAAGCCATTTCATACATTTAATAACTTTTAAAAATGAAATAAATTATTGTTATTCTTATGGTTCAAACATCCACCAACCTTGAACTCTTGATCTGAGCCTAAACTTGTTGCGTGTGACTTGAATTTGGTGTGCAACCTTTATATGGATTGGTGGGGACAGGAAAATGGATGTGAAATTTTATTTCAACATTTCCTACCTGATATAACTTGCTGCACGTGCAAAATTTTATTACATTTTAACATATCAAATTGAGTATGTGGAGTCTGTGTATGCTCCAATTTAGTAGGGTTTTTTTTTAAGGTGATTCACTGCTTAGAAACTCCACAGTTAGAAGGCCAGAATGGACTGTTGTAATCATCTAATATGACCCTATGTAGGACATAGTATTTTTTAGTATAACAACCTACAGTCTTCTAGAAAAAGACCAGATTCTGAATTAAAAATCAATGAAGGATTTTTTGAGTTGTTGGCAGCTTTATTTTTATTATCATAATGTGAAAAATATATGCATTTTAAGATGAACAGCCTAAACCAGCAGAAATTAGTGTGTCTTTCCTTGGATTGGAGAAGCCATTATGGAATTTCTACTTCTTGCCCTTCTAGTACTTAAAGATGGGGAAAAATGGAGTTTGGCAATGTCTGTTACTTGAGCAGAGGTATGTGACTGCTGTGTTACAACTAATCTGGCTATAATGTGAGCATTTACCTATTTTTCCATGGTTAAAATGAGATCAAGATGTGCCATGACTGATGGATTGCAGAGTTAAATCAGTACTATGTTACACTTTGTCTAGGTGGGAGAAGTGTGGTTTAACAGAGCAAACTTCTTTTTTACTTCTTTTGTAAACTTGAGTTTGATGTTACCATCAAACTCATATGTATGTATAATCTATCTATCTGGCACTTTAGTCAAAGATATAGAAATGTGTGAGCAGAGCAACACAACAGAAGTCAGAATGTGTATGAGTTAACCCTGTGCATGGTTGCTGGGGGTCTGCATTTGCATTTTTTGTTCTCAATCGGGAAGGAGCAGGTGTTGGAGTTGAACTAGAGATTACATGACCCTGAAATAACAAATGATACAGTTACAGAAATTAAACAGTGAAAAGCATTTTAATTTGTAGGTTTGAGTTTGTTTCCGTGAGGACACAAATATGTTAGTGCTATGAAGTGGAGGGGCTTGTGACTAAACTAGTGGGAAGGGGGCTGCTGGTGTAGGACTTAGAACTAGCCCCCATAAGGTTAGCAGGAGCCATGAGGAGAGGGGGTAATGAGAGGAACAGAGATTTTTGGAGGGGATGCCTAGCTCTGGAAAGAGAGAAATAAAGGTGACTGGGAAAATTCCACTGTGTGTTGGTGATGCAAAATTGTAAAGCAGCATTAGTGTGGATAAAAGAGAACCAGCTGGGCTGAAATTGCTTTGGGAAGAGCTGATAAGAGATTTTGCTGTGATAGAGCAAGAGATCTACTGCACGTAGTCCAGGATTTAAATGTGGGTAGAAGTCTCGTAATATGGTTGGAGCGAGATATTTCTGGGTATTGTCACTGTAAGAGACTAGCTCCCCACATTAGAGGATGAATGCTGTTGGTAATGGCTGGGTACAGGAGAGCTGTGTTATCTGGCAGCATCATCATCAGATAGTGACTGAAGCCATAAAATTGATGGAGTTAACTGTAGATGTGGCTTTAAGAAGCACAGAAGATGCTTCAGGGAAGCTGGAGAAAGATGTGAACTTGTTTTGTGCAATCACAACTTTAAGCTAGGTTGAGTTAAACAAGCAAGCATGTAGTCCAGCAGCTGTCAAGCTGCTGGAGAAACTGAAGAAGCTATTTGGTGGAGGAGCTTGCATACAGAGGAGGGCATGAAATTCAGTGAAGCTGCAGGGGTAAATATTAGCATCTCAGATAACAGAGAAGGTTCCACCTAGGAAATAACCTCAGAGATTATGATTCACCTGATCATTGTGTCAGCAAATGGTGAGCAAACACAGAACCTCTGAGAGCTGCGGGCAAAAAATCAGTTTGTAAAGGAAGGTATATCTTGAGGATTTAGAAGCCCGTGGCTAGTGCAGGAGCTTCCAACTCAGCAGGCAAGGTGACATTGCAAAGGATATTAAAGCAGAAAGCAGATCACTTTTTGGTCACTTGAAAAGGAGAAATGGCCAGTCTCACAAGGGAAGGAATCAGCCTGCTGTGCACAGGGACAGGCAGTTGAGTAAAAAGGATCAGGGTGTGAACCCTGAACTGTAGGAACTGTTTCTTATGAAGATGACATTGAAAATGATGCAGAGGTGTATGGGGAGGGAGCAAAACTTCTAATACCTTGAATTTGAATCTGGTGGTAGTCTGTAGTCCAGAGTGCTAAAACACGTAACACTCGAAATCTGAACTCTGTAAGTTTTAACTCTGAAGTTTTAACTACTGCTGTAAGCAAGCAGTGGCATCTCCTAACTGGAGAAGAAAGGTGGTTTCTGTGGCGTGTCAGGAAGATAAGGAGATGGGTGATAAATGTCGGTGAGTATGGTTCTTGACTTCAAAATCAGGTAAGACTGTGATAATATGCAAGGTTTGAAATATTAAAGAGAGAATGATAAAAGCTAAAAGATCGGTGGAAGCAGAGTGGAAGATCACAGAGTATAAAATATGGCTTGGGTTTGTGAGAGGAAGATTGTCTGGGCTAACCTCTTGTTTCTAGAGGGGAACATGCATCTATTTGGACTTTTGCAATATCTGACAAGTTGCCATAGCAGACATTTCTTTTGAAGAAAATTGGGACTGGCAAAAGAGACGTACAGTGTATAAGGAACTGTAATAGAAGCCAGTAACATTGTAAAGACTGGTAAAAGAAGCAGATATCTTCTGCTTGTTATGTATAAAGACAAGTAAGAACATGTGTGTCAATTGTTTTTAAGACAAATCCTAATGGCGTAATCATTTTGGAAGCACATAAAATATAGCAGATGGAGGATTCGATGACCCTGAGGATAGTGATAAGGAAAATGAGTTGATACTATATAGAGGAGTTACGCGCTTGAAGGGAAATGACAAGGTACTGTGAAAAATGGAAAGCTTGCTGAAAGGAGGGGTGTTGGGGAGTCCTTGTGACTCAGCACCATGGTGCTGATAAACATAAACTGATGGGATCTCTGACTTCTGTCCATTAAAAGCATCAGGAAAATAAACACAGGGTGAGGAAAAACACTAAGGAGGAGGATAGTGTTGACATAAGATACAGAAAGTGTAAGTGTGCCATAACTTAAAGTGTAGACTGGAAGCCAGGAATGATTTTGAATGGCTTAAGTGGTACAGGTGATAGCAGAACCAATATTAGAGCTGGTGACCCCAAAAGGGTCTTCCAGTCTTATGATCCTTACAGCACTACGTTTGTTATGATGTGACTTACTGCTCTGACAACTGCTCATTATAGACAAATTGTGTATCAAGATAAAATTTTGAGGTAGCATCTTGCTTAGTTATAAAGTTTAATAATAAAGAAAACCTGAACTACTTGTGAGGGTACTTGCTCGTACTCAGTTGTTACCTAAGGCTGTTTATTTTAGTTAATGATTTTGATTGTAATGACATTTAGCCTGGTGGAATTTCATTTTAATTTTTATGAAAGTCCAAATGCAAGCAAACAGCATGAATTTCAGGAGAAAAGTCTTGAGCATAATCTTTGTCATTAGTTAAGACCTGACTGTGGTTCGGTTCTTCATGTACATGCTCTGTTAAAACAAAAATATTAGCAGGTGAATGTGATGTGTTTGGGAGAAAGAGCTCCTTCATATGCTGTAAAGCTGCCATGGGAAGCAGCCATGCAGGTGCTTTTCCTGTGTGGAGTTAAAATCATGTGCTTGCTCAGGTATCAGTCGCTAGGCTGAATTTTGTAACACACATAACTTAAAAAAAAAAAAAATCTCAAAGACCTTCAGACCATCCTTTTTGCTTTCCTTCAGGGGGATATTTTGAGTGACTGATGTCCCGAGGCCTTAAGCAAATAAAAGCAGAAATACAGGTGCTAATGTAACAGTCCTTTATCAGCAATTTGTGTGTGTTGTTCAGAGACCAGTGTTTGCGTAGTTTGTGAATGCGACGAGCAAAGTCAGGCTGCACAAGAA
>JANHFX010022625.1:0-19009 GCA_027560015.1 Chloroceryle amazona | reverse complement strand
TGGAGGGGTTTCCAAGCCCCCCGTGGAGCTGTGGTGCTGAGGGCCAGGGGTCAGTGGTGCCCTAGCAGTGCTGGGTTGATGGTTGGACTCCAGGAGCTGGAAGGTCTCTTCCAACCAAAACGATTCTGTGATTCTCTTTAGACAGGCATTCTGTGCCAGTGTCAGGCCAAAAGGCACAAAGCTGGGTGCTGACTCTGGATACCAAGGAATGTCTTCAGGTTCCAGGTTGCAGATCAGAACATGAGCCATTCAGAGCCAGCTTTCAAGTCCAAAAATGATTCTATGAGGACTTGGAGGCATAAAACCTCATCCTCAGCAGGCTGCTGATGCAAGTCCCCACTGACAGCTGCTTTAGGACGTGCCAGGTGCCTTTCTCTGGCTCTTCAGGGGGTGATCTGCACAGGCTTCAGTGCTTGAGCTTTAAATGCCTAAGGTAAGGCAGGCAAATCTGCGCTTCGTCTGCCAAGGAGTTACCACTCGGGAGCAAAAAACCAGCTGAGCCAGAAAACTCTCCACTATGACAACAAAGAAAAGCCCCTCGAGTGCATTGACCTCCCAGTGAACTGCACGGGGAGGAAAAATAACCCATCAGTAAGGAGCAGCTCCTACCTCACCCTATCCCATCGCTGTTACCCGCGATGGTGCAGCAGACAAATGTCACCCGACGGGAGAAGCCACCAGCATCGTCACCAGGGATGGCAGGTCCCAAGAAGAGAGCTACACCCAGGACCCCTAAAAGGAGCGGGGATTGTACAAAGCAACAGCCCCAGATGCTGGTATTTGAGGTGGTTATAACAGCAGTTCACACCCCCCCTTTTTTTCCAGCTACAATTTGCCAATGGCCAAGACAGACTCCAGCACATTGGGATTTAACACCGAGGGCATTGTGCTGACTCGGAAATTATGGACAAGATTCCTTCTAGGCTTAAAAAACCCCCTTAATTTAGATAGACTGTTAATTACTCTTTGCCACTTTGGTAAAGCACGTTACCAGAGATCTCAGCTTGTGGCTGGCAGCCCAGCCCTGCAGCAAGGACCTTCCCAGGACCTGCATCTGCTCCCTGCTTGGGTGGGGAGCTCGGACACCACTGATGCTCACCCCATCATCACAGTGTTAGGCTTTGCAACAGCAGCTCTTGAGAATCAATGTCCAGCAGCACACAAATTACAAACAACAACATTTTTTTTTATGCTGTTCCAGGAACAGAGGAAAACACAGAGTTGTGCTGGGAACCAGACCCAGGGAAGAGGCTTGCGCAGAGCAGAGATGGCTCTCGCTTAATGCTTATTTGAACTTTTAACATCTTTCCTTCCTCATCATCAGTTTGGTGGCTGGATTCTGAAAAAGCACAAGTGCATTTCCCACCTTGCTTTGACATTTTGCCATCGCTCTGTTTCCAGGAGAGAAAAGGCCACAGGAAAGAGGTGAAGCAAAGTGCTTGAGCTCTTGAAACCCCTTGCTCTCCTGATTTGTGGACCCCTGTTAAGTCCCAAGACACCCATGACAAGCCTCAACAAGAAACAGCAGCAGGACAAGGACCAAAACACTGGCAGAAACGCTCTGGGACATCAACAGCTTGTGGTTTACAGCCTTTGGATGCAAAAGGGCTTTGCAGGGCGCTCTGCTGGCCCGGCCTTTGGGAAGCCCAGTGCCAAAAAAAGGGGACATGCAGGGCCTTTAATGCTCTGAGCAGCAGCTGAGCAAGTCAGCTGCCTTTAAAAGAAAGAGCATCTTTTCCCTTCCAAATCATAAACCCCGTGGTCATTATTATCCACTATTCCCTAACGACTTCCTCTTGCCTTGGCATCTCCTCTTGCTGGAACAATGCCTAGGACGTCTGAAATAATATGGTCAGAAATGCCCTACCGTGCTCCCTGGCTCTCAACAAACACGTCCAACCTCCCGGTGCTTGCTCCTCACTCCCAAAGCAAAGCAGCACGAACACGCTGACACCTCCAAGTGCTCTCCAAAACCAAGAAAAACAGGCAGCTCTGCCATAGTTTCTATGGTGAAAAATGCAAAGCAAATGATTTCGGCACCAAAAGGCTTCTTTGCACTGGAAACCAAGACACGAGCTGCTGGAAGAGCTTAACCCCATGTGCTAGGGAAGAAGACGGCTTCGATACAACCCGGCTGCCCGAGCCCTGCCATTGCCACAGCAACTCGCCCCGTTTGCATCGCCCACGCTGCTATTTTGGGGCTGTTCTTCCTCCCCCCTCCCCAAAGGTGGTGTTTTGGTTGCTACGATAACAGGGATCTGTTTTCCACGTGTCCCTGTCCGCACCTGATGCTGAAGGAGTTTGACCTTCCCTCCCCTGCGACAGCTTGTTACAGTCAGCAGGAGATGGCAAGGAGAGTCAGGTGGTGTGCGCTCCAGCAGAAGGAATCGGAGCCCAGCTTGAAAACACAGTTAATAAACTTGAAAGCCTGAGTCTGTCTAAGGCCAGTTCCTTGATTTTTATGATAATCCAAAGCGTCGTTTGAAAAAAAATGCAGCCTCTCCACAGCTGGAGCTGGGGCAGAAGCATCTTCCTGCGACAGTGCCAAGCAGAAGTGTCTTTGGCATCTCCAAACCCACCATCTGGACCAGTTTGCTTCAAGCCATCAAATTGCTCTGCTCCAAAACTGTGCTTGAGATGATAAATAATCACCTAACTGATGATCCAATTAACGATCTGAGGTCTGGAGCCCCTTCCAATAAACCTGACAGAACAGTGCAAACCATGTCCCTGCAAGAAGTATAAGAGAAAGTATGCCCACTCTTCATGGTTTCAGCAAAGGGACACCTGTCCATTTTATTCCATATTTTCCATTTCCCCTTCTCCTTTGGGAATTTTGATAAACTCCTCATTTCCTTTCTTTCACCGCTGCCTGATACTTTATTGGTTATGTTCTGCTTTTGTCATCTGTGGCATGAGCTCCTGTCCATCATCTTCTCAGTGACCTCAACATGAACTTTCTTTCCTGTATTTGCTCCTTCCTGTAACCCTTGTCATATGAAGATCTGTCCATTCTATTTTCTATAGTCTCCTATTACTGATGTACCATTTTTTTTTTTCTTTTTTTTTTCCCCTGGTTACAAGTGTCACCAGCTTTCCTGAATGGGTTTCATCTCCCTTAAGTTATTTACACATTAGATGTCTGCACCTGAACTGCTCACCCAAGCTCCCTTTGGCAGCTATTCACAGGAATAGACTCTCATACTGTGACTCATCTGACTTGGTTTAGATCTCTGCATTGGGATGAGATGCATCCAGGAAATGCTCATATAACTTACTGAAAATAAAACGGTAGATATACAAGTAGGTTGAGTGAAGTTGTTGACATTGTAGATGTGTAATATAAGGTAAGATGAATGCCCGTGTTTCTTCAGAGGGTAGGCTAGAGAAAACATATGGCAAGACTTTATTCAAGACTTCTTATAACTAAATCTTAAGTCAGTTTTTGAGAATGATTAAAGCACCCAAATAAACATTACACAGTACCTGATTTTTATTACAAACCTAAGTCTGTTATTTTCAGACTATAAAATAAAATTAAGCGTGATTCTGAGGCATCTGTTTTCCTTATATATTGGTTTGTTTCCTGATGGCCATAAAATGCATATTTTTAATCTTAACGACTGATAAAAATTGTGATTTAGCAGAAACTTTATGGTCTATTGGTAAAGTGAGACAAAATCGTTTCTAGATATTAGAACTTAATCTATCTATATATGTTATAAAACTATCTCTAGTCCTGTGCAATAGGATGTTGAGATTATGAGCTGTCTAAAAGCTACCTAAGGGTGTTCTTTTTGACATATATGAATATTTCACAACACATCTTATATATTGTTAAATTACATTCTTTTATAAAACAACTTGTTTTTAAGTTAGTCTACTAAATCTTGTATGTCTTTCCCCTAGGTTGTGTCATTGGCCACTACATATCATCACAAACAACAATGGATTTTACACGACATGATAATGTTTCACAATTTCTTCAATCACTTGGCGTATAACACTGTTTATAGTTATGCTGTTCATCTGAGAATCGTCTGGTTCTAAAAACACTAAGGTGCACAGTTAATACATTATAAATGCATTTTTCTGCCCCTTGCAATGAACCATCACCCTCTCACTGTGGGTTCTTCAGCCCTGTTCACTAGTGAGGTCGGTGCTGAGATCTTTCTGCTTTACCCCATTTCACCTCACTGAAAAGATCATTGTGGTTTGTCCAGCTCATCCATTTGACTCAACTCCCTTTTATTTCTCTCCCTGGCTTATGCTTCACTGGTGCATCTAATCAGTGTCTTGCCTTGAGGTCTCCACAGAGTTCATCCCTTTCCTATGTGACCATTCTTTTCTTATGCTTGGTCGTTCTTATCCCTGTTGCTGCACCAGTGATTCTGTATCCACTTCTCATTAATTTTTCTGTCTTCCATTTGCACTGTCCCCCAAGCAAATCACTTCACCTGGGACTCCTCTCCTGACGTGGCCTGCAGCTCCCTCCTCCTGCAAATTGCTTCTCAATACAAACTTCTGTCAATATGGCTACAAAACTCAAACAACTAAAAATTGCTTTATAGTAATGAAGGCTAAGGGCATGTCATAAACTCACCTATGGAATAAAACAAAATGAGCAAAGTATGACATATATATCATCTATATTTTTGCCTTTGTTCTCATTCTTTGTATGTTTATTTTTCTATAATGATAAAAGGTCACATAATGTATTTATGACCCTAACACAACGTGGGTGTTACTGCAATACTGAAGATCAGCAGCGATGCAGAGGAATAACCTACAAGCATTAATGCTGATCATAGTGCAATAATCAGTACAGTACCATATGCACAAACCAGATGTTTTTGAAATTTTTAATCTTTTTACCTTGACTGCTTCTATGAACTCTCTATTGTTGCATCTCCCAATTATACCTCAGAATTTATAGTATATTTGTCTTCCTAATATCAATGCAATGCAAGTGTTTGCTACTGTTCCCGTTTAACAGATGGAGAACAGAGAAACCAAGTTCAAATAGGGAACACTGACTTCTAAAGCAGAGAATGACTGAGGTGTCCAAGCTACTAAAAACAAACTCAGAGCCACATTCAATAAACTTTACTCACTATAAACATCATTGTAACTGACTATGCATTACAATCCTCTAAAAAAAAGCTCAAAATAAGGTATATTTCTAGATTTATATCTCAGGAATTAATGTACAGTGTCTGATTAAAGATACCAGTTACTCAAAAGCTGTCATGCAACGGTGGACATAGAATATTTCAAATTTCATATACTTAAAAGTGTGAAAAAACTCATAGTAACAGAAATAAACAAACATAGCAAAAAAATCTCATCACACCCATGTTATATTTATGCTTAAATAATTAAATTGCATTATACTGAGAATACTACTTAAAAGGAATAGCTAGCTAAAAGGGTAAGATTTTTATGTCTTTACACTACCTTAGAAGCTCAGAGAATATGCACTGCTCATCAAAAACATTTATAAAATGGCAGTGCTCTTCAATATTTCCTCCAAAACTAGCCATTGAACAGCAGAGAAGAGGGGATCATTAGATGGAAAAAAAAAAATTAATCATCACTTCAAAATGGAATAAAGCTTTTTTCAAAAATAAGAAAAAAAAAAAAAGGAGAGAAACATATTTCAAACATTTTGGAAGCAAAGAAATCTGCTAAAGGCAGGGTTTGTTTGTGAACAGGTCTGTAGTAAATACAGAAACTGGCAAAAGCCTATAGTTTAAATATTGATTTTTAGTTTAGTTTAGTTTTTCATTAGTCTTCATTACAGCAAAGATTAAAGATTTACCTATAGCACAGACTTTCTTTATAGGTGAAAAACGCATGAGCTGTATCGGTGTGAACTGGCAATAGTAGAGACTAATACCTAGCAGTATGATACCAGATAATGGAAAGTGGCAAATGGGCAATCAGCTGTTAATAAGGGCTCTTCATTGCTCCAGCACATCAGCAAGTCTGATGTGCTCCTCAGGAAAATTGCTAGAAATTAGAGCAAGGAGTAGACCAAAGGGTAAAGATGATATATTGGGCAAGAATCAGAACAACTTCTGTAAAAGAAAGAATACTTTTCACAACTATGGCAATTCTCTGAAGGAGGCAAGAATTATTTGGATAATGATTTAAACTTAGAACTCGAATTTTCAAAAAGAGATAAACAACATCAATGAATATGAATTGTCATGGCATAGAAGGGTCAACCCTCTCCCAGATTACTTGGTGAAAGATAGGAACAAAGAATAGAGTGAATAATATTTTTTCACAGCAAGGAACCATTGACATTCCAAGGATCTGGATTCATGAATGCTATGGAAAGGTGATGAGCTAAGAGGTGATTTTTTGTGTAATGATACAGAATTAATCAGGATAGTAAAAGCATAAGCTGGGTGTGAGGAGTGACAGAACAGTCTCATGGTATTGAGCAATGAAATGACAGATGAAATCAATGTCAATAAATGGAAAGTCATGCACTGAGAAAAAATAACCTTCACTGCTCATGCACAGTGATGGACTCTAAATTAGTTATTACTACTCTTGAAAGAAACCTTTAAGTCCTGAAAACATTGGTGAAATGTTTGGTTGCTGTGTCTTCTGCAAGAAAAAAAGTGACAGTTAAAGTAGAAATTATTGGGAAAAGAATGGGGAATTAAAACATTCAGATGGATATGTAAATCTATTGTGCACCTATATCTGAACAATGAATGTGCTTCTCAGTAATCCATTTCTAAAAGGTTGCAATGGAACTAGAGAGCACAGAGAAGGTCAGCAAGGATGAACTGTGCTACAGAACAAGTTCTTCTGGCTCAGGAAGTCCCAAGGGTGCTGAACTGCAGAGGTTGGGATGCTATATGCAAAAAAGAATAATCTGACTTGATCTATTTCCTATATTCTTTCCTTAGCAAACTATTAGGCTGCATTTATTCTAGGAAAATGAACTATACTAGAGTCAGAGCAAAAAGCCTACTCCAGAGAATTCAACTATTCTGACAGAAGTGGTGATGTGCCTTTTGTCTACAAGGCCAAAAAAATAATGCCCTGGCTTCTTTTAGTCACTGTTAGAGGCATAGCCTCAGTGGCCACAGTGAGGGTGTCAGGCAAGGCAGGTCTTTGGCTGCAGCAGGGCAATTATTTTGCTTCCAGCCTCCTTTTCTTTGCCTTGTACAATTCCTTTTAAACACCTTGGAGCCAGTTAAATCCTTTACCTCTTTTAAATCCACTACCTCTTTTCAACCACACAGTGCATAAGTGCTTCGTTCAAAGTATGAGATTATGTTTCATTCTGCAGGTTTTCATTTTAGCTGTAAAAGATGTGCCTAGTAAATTCTCTGTCTGCTTATTTTCCTGGAGCATGGTTAGGCATCTCAATCATCTACATACAGGGGATGCATTCTGGTGCAAAGGAAGTGAGATTTGGAAGATATAGGTGACAATTGGTTTAGTTCAAATCCAAGCTACCATAATTTGATCTCATGCCATCCCAGAAACAAAACTAACTGCAGATCTCTCACATGGGTTTGTTCCATTCCCACCCAAGCACTAGGGTAGCTCTAGATACAGAAAACAGATTTTTGTTCCGACACTACTGTTACAGTAAACAAAAGTTTCCAATCTTTTGAGGAATTTTGGAAAGCTATAACATTTCTTGGTATACATGCTTGCTACAGATGAAAAAGTGTTTTTCTGAAGAACCTTTCTGCATTCTTATGACAGTAATTTCTACTTGCTGAACCAACCCTTGTAATTTCTCATGTAATTTCCCACTGCATATGTCTACTATCACACTTCTAGTCAACTCATTTATGAATTTTGCTGCTTAAGCGTGATCCACAGACTCTCTCACAAGCTACCATGGTTTCAGACTACAATTTAAGAACCAGTGATGTATTGAACAATTAATCCTCATTTTCCTGCTAATGCCTTTACTTCAAGCTAATCCCAGGAGCTCTGTACTGAGTTCACCACCACTCAAAAGTTTCATCATTGAAGCTGATCTCCAAACTGTGTTTATCATTATTTTGGAGAAGGTCTCTATACAGAACACTTCTTACAGCTTTGTTTAGGTGCAAAATCAGTGTGGGCTGAGGAATTGTGTGCTGGCAGATGTACAACATGCCTGGACTCACGTGCCCCTCTCTGGACGAGACTTGCTGAAGGCTATTGTCTCTCCAGCCTCCCTTATCATTGCCCAGACATCACCTACCTATACTTGCTTTTACCCCAGTAAGAATTATTTTTTATCACAAGTCCACTTCTCTGATAGTGGTATTGATTATGACATTAACCTGAGGCATGAACAAAATAAAATTCTTTTGCTTGCACTATGTGCCTCTGACTAAAACATCTGCAGGGCCTGAGAAACATATATATTTTTAAATACAGATTAGTCATATCTCTGACTGAAATCAGATGATTTCACAGATGCTTAGTAGTTCTGAAAATAACAGGGCAAGAATTAAAGCTTTCACCTTTAACTATATGCTTATTTGAAGTGCATTTATTTTCTGGCAAACAAGACCATTTTAAAGTTGCTGTTGATGCAAGTGATTTGGGCAGGAACTGTTTGTATGCTTCCAGTGAACAATGGTGAAGATAGAGCAATGATAAGAAATGAAACAAGTATCAGAAGTGAGAATATAATCACGAATATTAAGATGATTGTGTTACAATATGGGACTGAATTTATTCCGAGAGCAGTCATCTGAGTACATGCTGAACTACAGAAGAACACTCCCTTTAAGAAATTATTAAGAGGCTTTAACTATGACATAAATAACAATGGGGCACAAAGTGTTTGGATATGCCTTTAACAGAGGAGATAAGCTGAGATAAGAAAGGAATTGGAAGAATTTTGTCTAAGGACAAGAAGTATTATTCTCAGACCCTGATGTTATACATGAGATTAGGGCAACATTGTTAGGATAACATGAAGTTTTTTCCTAAGTCTACATTGTATTACTGTTACATAAATTATAGCCATTGCTCCAGATAAATCTAGGAATTTGACCTTGACACGTAACACAATTCTGATCCATTTATCTAATTAATATTTCTAATGAAGCAAATTCATTTGTAGCTAAATTTAGCATCCACTTCCATGCTGATTTATACTGTAGGTAGTAAAGCTGGTGTGATTCCACATATATCACTGTGCTTCTGACACATAAGTGGGCATTTTCCTGAGACTCTTGCTCCAGCCTATTGGGCTTAGTTCAGGCTGCAAGATTTCTTGGAGTAGGCTGGAAGTGCTGTGTCCTGATTCTGTACATTGATCAAATAAAAAAGATGTTAAGTACTTTTTTATTTATTTTTTTAACCTTTTTTCCATTCTTTTGAATTGCGGATTTATAGTCAATAGTCCATATCTGGGTAGCTGAGTTTTCTTACTTGGCCAGCTCAGGCTGATAAATCACACAAAACCACTTCTGATTTGATGTTGTTATGAGGTGTTTTCAGAACAAAGAATAGTAGTCCCTTAACTGCTTCTTTTCCACAAATGTGCAGAAACAGGTTTATTTCCAGTGATCATAAAGTAGCCTCAGAATAACTGTGAACATGGCTGAAGAAAATATTTGTTTGAAAAAATCAAATGTCTATTCTCCAAAAGCAAGTCTGCATAGTAGTGTGATTGTTCAGCACCACTGAATGGACCAGCATGGGCAGGACAGACACTTGTGTGGTGATGTCCAGTTAAGCTTTAAAACTGGTGGTCTGGGAGGATGGCAGATGTGATAATGTGCACTCTTTACTATTAAATCTTGCTGAGAATCTGTGTAAATGCTCAGGTGGCTAATGTCACCTATGTCCTTTGTGGCAGCTATCACTATCTGCCATTTAAATTATTTTAATCAACAAAGCTACAGATAACTCAGTGACAGTGCATCATAATGTTACAAACTCCACCTGGAAAGTTTTGACAAGTATTCACTAGCTCTCCTCTGTTTATCTTACTGAAAAATATATCCATGACATATTCCCTAAGAGAATCCTCAAGAGCATGTCTTCACCAAACTCTGTCTGAAAGCAGGAAAAGTGCACGAACAATGAGAGGAAGGTGGCAATGGTGCCACCTTATTGCCTAAAAGACTCTGGCATAGAAGGAAATGTTGAAGAACCTGGTAATGCTTAACCTGTGGAAAGGAGAGAGTCATCTTTGAATATATTGAAAACTTGCTGTATAAAATCAAGGAATAAACTGGAAAATAAATATTCCCAAGTATACCGTGTCTAGGATGAGAAGTAATAAGCTTATGCTGAAACAACATTTAGGATATTAGGAACGGTTAAACAGTGTAGTAGATTGCTCAGGGAAGTTATAGGATGCCCATCACTGAAGATAAACTAGAAAAATGTATGTCATGAATTATTTGGAGGGAGCTGATCATGGCCTTGGGCAGAGACATGAGCTGGGTGACCTCTTGAGGTCCTTTCTGGTCTTATTTTCCAGGATTTTATGACCATAGCAGTCTGCCCAAAGTGATGTGTTTGGGTGCAGGACCACACCCATGTGACCACGCTGCATTTCAGGGCTGAAATGTTCCCTTCACTGAATTAATGAACCCACTTAGTGGTAGCTTGGGGGTTCCTGTACCAGACTCTAATATGGCTTACAGATCTGCTCTTTAGTCAAACAAGAACCTTAGATCAAAAGGTACCCTCTGAAAATCAGGTTGGGTACAGCATCTATTGAGAACAACATTGTGCTCAGGGGTCATCTAGGGAGACAGCTCTGTTAACCACTGTCAAACACCATCTGTGAGGGACTCACACGAAGTGACACTTCTCTGTCCCTGGCATCACGCATTCTTTCCACGGTCCAGCGCATGTGACCACTTGGTTCAGCGTGTGATTGCAGGGGGGTGCAAGCAGCTGCAATAGGCTGTCCTCAGACTCTCTTTTTAGCTCCTTCTGTTAGGGCTTGTGCTTTAGGGGTTATACACCTATGTGTTGAGTGCTACTGACACATGGCTTTCTGCTTGCTGACCACAATCTGCTCTTCTCTATAATAGGGGTTGGCCTTCCAACTTTTCCACTTTTCCTTTGATAAGCAGCTAGCATTGCTGTGCTATTTCTGATCTACAGGGAATTCCTAGGGAATACTGCAAATACTGGGGCGATGTGGCCTAGTGTCAGCTGAAGTATGTGAGACGGTGCAATGTACTGCTTTGCTGGGGAGACAAAATTGGGTCATATTAAATCTAGTTGATATGTCAGCCATTCTTCACTTGGCATAACTGCAGAAAGCTGTTGATCTCTGTTACTGAAGAGACAGCTGAAACACAGGCTACACGCATAGCTAGTATGCAAGCAAAGCCGTGAGTCCAGGGGCAACCTGAGGTCCTCAAACCATAAAGCTAGGGTATAGACGGTGCCCTGGGGCTCCCACTCTCTCAAATTCCCTCTACAAAAGCATCCTTGGGCTTCAGACCACACACCAGCTCTGAGATGTAGTGGCTGTATCATAAGTGTCCCACTGGGTCTCAAACTACATACTTGTGAGCACTTCAGCCACAGTTCCTATGCCCTGGGTAGGTGGAGCAGCCAGCGGGGCAGATGTCCTTGTCCAAGGACAGTTAATTCAAATCCCCAACTGTTGTAAAGAAGTCATCAAAGTCTTCTGCTGCAGCAAAGATCTCAGATTTTCTTGAGATCTGGCAGCAGACCTAGCAGCGCCCAGCCTTGCTCTGCAATGCACTGGCATTGACAAGAATTTAGGAGCAATATATTTGATTTCTGCTATTATGGTAACTTGTCTTGTCTTGTAACTTATCCCAAGAGGAACTGTGGCCAAGAGAGGAATTCAGCGTGGGGATTGCAAAGCTCTACGTGATGCAGAACCTGTGCTGTCCTAGAGGACTATTCCTGCATGGACTTAGTAAGATAAATGCTGGCATTCATCTCAGAAGACAAGGGTCCTTGGATCATAAGCTATCTTGAATCTCTTATGAAAAACAAGAAGACCCAAGTATGAATCTCTTAAACCTTTCAACAAAGCCCTAATAGCGTGCTGGTGAATTGACACCCAGCTGTTGCTATGAATTTCACAAGACAAAGCGCTTGTCTTCTGGCTGTAGTTCATGTAAAGCCAGTGAATTGTGATTTGTACAGGGATTGGATATGTTTTTTTTCTGTTAAAGAGACTAAAACTGACATAAGAGCTTTTTCCTACTGCAATTGAATTAACCTGTGTGCATGATTTTAAGATCCCATGTTGTCATTCTGGTTCTGAAGTTATTTTTTTTCTCAGAACAGCTCCCCAGATAATACTGGCAAATGCTAGTTCATGTTTTCACAGCATAGCATATACTACTTTTTTTCTCTAGCTAACAGAGTTTCCAAAGTTTCTTACAGATCCTGGTACACATGCATGCATGCACACAAACTCAAGCCTGCACATGAGTCTGTGTGAAACAGTTGACAGAAATCTCAAGAAAAATATAAAATGGCTTGCAATCCAGAAACTGAAATTAGATTAAGCTGCTCTTAAAATGTAATTTTACCCCAAAATGTTCTGGCAGAAATTTTCACTTTGTAAGAGTACTATGCTTAAAACCACTTTTGTTTCATTAAAAAAAACCTAAACCCTAGGAGTATTAACTTATCCACTGTATAATAACTTTAACCTTGGAACACTCTTCAGAGAGAAATACCATTATTATCATAATGCAAACGTCTCGCAGCTCAGAGTGCTAAGGATGGAAAGATACATGGGCTGCATCCCCCAGAACAGGCCGTGGGCATATTGCTTTTTCCCTGCTTCTCACCTCAGTTATTGTGATCTAAACCAGAAGCTGCAACACTTTTCACCCTGTTTTTCCTGGGATAACAGAAACTTTATCATAGTTGAGTGGCCACTAACTGTTGCATCACGGTCCCAAGGTCAGCAACTTTGTTGACAGGTGAAAAGAGAAGGACTTCAAACTGCTGCTACTCCTTGGCCAGGGCACAGTCAAGCACTTGTAATGGCCGTGTCAAAGTTGGCTGACGAATTAAATGTGCTTTAAACACATTTTTGGTTTCTGCCTTCAGTTACTAAACCACTTTGCCCTGAAATATGTTACTATGCTCCGGGTTGCTGTTTTTCTAGGCTGCTCAGTTGGCCGAACTTAATGACGATGAGATGGATTGACAGTAATCTCTTACTGGTATAAACCAGCTAGGAAGTTTGCAATTTGCAGAAGTGTTTTTGTAAAAGGTTGCAGTGATCTCTGGAGGGACTTTGTATATTTGATTCTAGCTTTTACTGAGCAATAATTATTCACAAAGAAACATCCTCCCTCTCCAAGTACTTTTTTCTGGTGTTTTAGTAAGACATTTATATTGTCTTCTATTAACAAATTACCTTCACAGAATATCTTCTATTTAATACCATTTACAAAACAGATAAACTTTTGATCTCTAATGAAAATGAGCTTGATTTCTTTATCCTTAGTCTTTGAAAGCTCATCTATTGCATTAGAGGATCACATCATGTTCACTTCCCTTTTATTTCCCTGTGTGAGCTTTATTGCAATATACACATTGTTTTGTCTATAGACAAACAGCCTGACCATCCTTGTATATGTGCAGCCACACTGCTGACAGGTACAGTCAATAAACACAGAGGCATTTTGTTCTCTCTCGTATTTAGACAATACAGCAGTCACAAGAGACAATACCTACACAGAATGTCAACAAGCTCCAAGTTCATGTGATCAGGTTTTGGGTTTGTCTCTGGTCAAAATTTGATTTAAGAGAAAACAAAAGCACAGGCTATAAACTGATGTAACTCCATTGAATTTCTTTTACACCAGCTGAGAATGTAGTCGTGTGCTTGTTGACTGGAAGCTAGCTCAAATGTCTTAACCAGGCTAAGTGTGGTTAAAATGATTGCATCTATTCTGACCTAAACAGCTGAAAGTGTTGCTTTCAGCTACAGAAGGCTTTGTCTAAATAGAGTATGAGGCAACTTTTCTGCCAGAGGTCCCAGTTCACACCTGGGGGTCCTATGGCATGGCTGCAACTTGTTCATGGCTGTATTAGCAACTGGCCTAAACCTTGGAATGATTGCAGTACAATTTGGGAAGCTCTGTTTCTGTTCTTTGAAAATAAACTGGACGAGCCTGGTGTAACTTTTTCATTTGATTATTCTGCTACTAAGTTTGAAACTACATAAATTGAAAGCCAGTTTCTGCAGTATAATTAAGAAGACGACCAAACCTTGCCTGATTTGAAGACTGCCTTCCCTAGTCAGAGGATCTGAATATGGAAAAATGGAAAAATTCCCTAAAAATTGCAATAGTAGAGAGTTTCATATGGAAATAAAAGGTAAAGGAGAGAATTAGTCTGAAACAGGTTTAAAACCCTGGACTAAGGGTTAATGTAATTGCTGTAAGTTACACATACCAACTGTAACAGATCTGGAAGTCAACTTGAATGCAGTAGTAATCAGAGAAGTTCCTGAATATTCCCTGTGGCATTAACCTCCAATGCTACTTACTGGTGTTATTAAGCCTGTGTGACTGGTGACTGGAATCATCATTTTCCCTGAACATCATTATTTTCTTGCATCCAGACAGAACAGAGTTACATACAAGAAAGTTTTTCTGCTGCTTTCCAACCAGGTGTCATTGCCCTTTCTGGCTGGATGCAGAATTCTTCCAAAGTGAATCTTTCTTTTGTTGGAGCACCTGGGTGGTGAGCAAGGTAGAGGAAAGTAGACATCATGGTTAAGGGAGGATTATCCTATTTACACAGAGAGCAGCCAGAGGTTCTCATTAGGCTCTAGACTCCATAAGAAAACTTGCAATGGGTGCCCACACCACAAAGACTAAAATATGTCTGAATAATTTTAATTGTTTATTATTACATTTAGACAATCAGCCTACAATCCCTTCTGGACAATCAGGAAATAAAAGTCTTGCCACATATATTATCAGTATCTGCCATGTTATGAACCACTTTGAATATAAGTTCTCACTAGTTTAAAACAATTTTCAGCAGCAGAAGAGCTGGCAAAAAGTTAAGGTTGTAAAGAAGAGGTAAAACCTTGCAGTTTTAAAGATTGTTTATATTAGATCAGATTAAGGGCTTCTCTGTATTTGGCATAGAAAAAAGTAAGGGACTGAAAATACATTTTTTTTTAATGTTAAAATTACAAGAAAATAAACATCTCTGAAAGCCCAGGTTGCACAAAATCCATATTATTGGTTATTTTGGGACAGCACTGAGTTTATCATAGGACAGTAAATTGCAGTTTACTAACCATTTTCCAATTTGCTTTCATAATGAAACATTTTTCCAAGCAGCTCTACTCCACCAGGCATCCCTGCTTCGGATTATTCATCCATTAGGTAACTCATGGATTCCCGCCAGCCCACTGTCTTCCCTGGAACTAGTTGTGTTTGCTAACCCTCGGCTTTTGATTGTTTACAAACCCTTTAGCTTTGTATTGTTTGGAAATTCAGCATGAACTGACCTCCTATTCTAAATCAGCTAAGCAAACAGGAACAAATTTGACACTTCCCTTAAGAAAAAAAAACTAACAGCAAAACCAAAAAGCCAACTACTAGGTACTATATTGTTACGTAATATGTAACAACTGTATTTTTATGAATGTCAAAATTCAGTATCTCTATTAGATGTTACTTTATAGTGCATGTAGTCCCATTTATCACATCAGGACCATGCTGGGGCACAGGGTGTTCAGCATAATCAGTCATGTAAAAAGCTCAGTCGTATTGCTAGCTGTCAAAAGTTACAGAAACAGATTTTGGGGTTTTATTATTTTTTTTCCCCAAAAAACTTTAAGAATCTAACATTCTACTTGCCTTATTGTTTAATACTCAGACACCTAGGAAAAGCAATTCACATTTCCAGTGAGCATGTTGTTATTCAGCAATAGAACAAAATGCAGAGAAACTTGGGCTGACAGAGACATGCCTAAAAACGATCTCTGCTAGGGTTGTCTCAACCCTTTACTGAGTCAGAGCTAGAAAATTGCTCTTACAGAAGGGTCTTTAGCAAAGGTATGCTCTTTCATCAATACACACTTCATGTTTCCAGGCTATACCATATTACATTGCAGAGCATCAGCAACTTTTATATTAAATTTTATATAAACATCATAAACTACACACATTCCCTAGATAATTTGCAGTCCATAATAGCAAGTGCAATGGAAAATGCTTCATTCTCCTGTCTTAGTAATACATTAAGTTATTTGAGAGATTTTTGGACTCCAGAATATCTTTTCCATCCAAATTGCCTTTTACTTTTCTCTCTTTCCTTTTATCTGTAAATCACTGTCCTCATCATTCCTCATACCATGCATTGGCCACAGCATTCATCTTGCTTCTCTGTGCCACAGTTCCTGATGCCTACATTGCTTACTCCTAATTGTTCTAAATATCAGATTCCTCATTTCTTGCCTTGCTTCTGCCTGGCAACAGGCCCCCACCTTTAGTGCTGTTGATCTAATTACTTCTTCTAGATTGGCATTTAGTGGAAATATTCATGTCTTTAGCAGAATCGATTAACAGCACACCTCAGAGAGCAGTGTTACTGCTTAAGGGGAGAACAATTAGTAGCTTATATAAATGGACAACTTCTGAAGTGATTAAAGTGATCTGTAAAACTGCAACACTAAGTGAATGTTCTAAAACGCTTTTGTTCCTTTCCAAAAAAAAAACAACAACCGAAGCCACAGAAGAAAGTACTGTACTTAGAAAAACTGATATTGAAACTCAAGAACCATGCAGATTTCCTATGCTACCACTGTAGGGACTATGTGTTGTTCAATCCTCTCTTTTTTTCTCAGTTCTTATTTACAATATTGAAAGAGTAGAATGTCCTTTTCATGATGACTTAGAGTGGGACAGTTCAGAGGAAATCCCCAAATGAAACAATGATTCATCAGTGATGACTCAGTCAGGATTTGTCCCCTGAAGTCATCATTAGCCCAGTGATGGGCAGATGGCAAGGCTGCTGATCTGTGTGGTAAAAGGCCAAGATACAGTCCCAATTATTTTAAGCAACTGAAATTAAAGAAGCCAAAGCAATTTTTGTATGAACAAGGAGTTTACTACGCTCCAGCCAGGTTTTGTCATTGTTATGTTCTAATGTTTTTCCAGGATTTCCAGTTCAATAAATTACAGTTTTTGATAAAGGACAACATTATTAACAGGTTTTTAAATGGTGGTTTTGTCTAAACTGGATGGAAGATATGAAAAAAATATTGTAAAAGGTGGTAGGTGAGCTAAATATCTAGGATTCTCATTTGGGGTCTGGTTCCACTGACTATAGGAGACATCTACTGATGAAACAGCATCAATCCCATACATTAGAGAAGATATGCTTATAGAGATTATAACAGCAAAATATATCAGTCCCTGTGATAGGAATCACATTGAGGAGATGAATAATTTCTATGGAGAAAAAAGGTCACTGCAGTGAATTTTGATCAAAAAGCTTTTTTAGTCATAATTCATAGAACAAAGTCTACACAGTTTCCAGTGAGTTCAGTAGAAATGGAAGATCTTCTTCCTCTGTTAAGCTAGAAAACCTGGTTTTGTATTTACCGCATGAGATTGTCTCTAGGAAGAAAGCACATTGTTCAGAGTCAAAATATCTATTATTTTTTGTGTACTGATTCATTACAGGTAATTTTAGGCCTACTTCAAGAGTGAAAGAGACAAAATTTTCTAGTACATTGTGCCTAAAATAGTAGTTAAATGGATCTGTGGTAGGAAAGCAGTCATGCATATGACATATGAAGAAGTCATATTGAGAGTAGCATGCATATAATTAAACAGCATCAATAATCTCTATCCTCCCTTTTATCTCCTTAAATCTAGATCGCTTTTCCTTCTTCTGACTGAAAATATTTTGAATGCATGTGTGTATACCCAAGAAGAAATTTAAGTCAGAAACTTGTAAGTGAACTGTTCATCTATACTCTACCCCTAGTAAAAACAGAGAAAGGTGTTCATGAAGTCTTTGCCAGATCTTGCAAAACCTCTCTACCACAGTGCTAAACCATGGGACTTCCACACACCAGCTTCTATTTTCTACACTTTCTACTAGCTTGGACAAAGCTGGAATGAGGGAGCAAGAGTTATGAGATACCAGTAAATGTCAATGTTAATGTTATCCAGTGAGCCAGCTTCTAGCCTGAGCCAGAGCTCGTTCAAGCACAGTCAGCTGATCTATATTATTGCCATGTACTTGGGGTAGGAACAGTGAGATCTTTTGAGGAAGAGATAGCTGGAATAGGCAATCCTTGTATGCAGATGGCTGGGTAAACATTTAGGCTGGGGAACAGTGAGCCATATTTTAAAATGCCTTTGTAGGAAATGTGCTTTCATCTGACATTTTCAGAGAAAACAAATTCTTAGCAATACAAAGAAGAGCATCTCTGAGAAGAACAATAAATTCCATAATTATGCCAAGAATCAAATTTATGGAATAGATTTTATTCTATTAAATTAATAAAGATTCTTTTTCCATGGTCATGAAGTCCAGATTCTGGATCCAAGCGCTTTGCTAAATATTGATCAAGATCTTTCTTCCAAAGGGTTTTTAAAGGTCCTTTGTCATTCACCACTTCTCATGCTGCTCCCAACTCCACTCTCTAGGCAGCACAGCATGGTTCCACTTTGGTTTGTCCTGGAGGACTTGAAGTGGAGGCCAAGGTTAATGTGCCACAGGAGCACCAAAGTCACTTGAAACTGTTCCTGAGCACTTGTTTGGCTCCATAGGAGCCCTAATATGGGTGTAGTTATGCACAGGTTAATTGCAGTTGCCTTTGGACTGTGAAGTGGAGGAGGGAGCTTACAAAGGGAGCTTATAAAAAGCCTGGAGAGGGCCTGTTTACAAAGGCCTGGAGTGAAAGGACAAGGGGCAGTGGGTTTAAATGAGAAAGGAGTGGATTGAGATTGGATGGAAGGAGGAAGTTCTTTCCCAGGAGAGTGGTGGAGCCCTGAACAGGCTGCCCAGGGAGGTG
>JANHFX010022619.1:0-27125 GCA_027560015.1 Chloroceryle amazona | reverse complement strand
CCGGGGCCTCCTGACCGCTGGCACCGTTGCCGCTGGTGCGGCCGCGCAGCCTCCAACGGGACTCGGCCTCGGGTGTGCAGCAGCGGCCCCCGCTCCGCGGCAAACAACGGAGAACGCTTTTTTTTGCCTGCTTAAATAAAGACGTGGTGCCCCTGGGAAGCCAAATCCTGTCGCTGAGTTCTGTGGGAGAAACCAAGCCAAATGTCGCCTGTTGCTTTTCGGATCAGTCTGTGCATGTAGACTAGATCTGAGGGAGCCGAGTGTTTACATGCATGTAAACATTCTTACTTTCCTTTTTTTCAAAAGACAGCATGGATGGCAAAAGCAAATAAATAAAATAGGATGTTCGTGATAGGAAGGAAGCTGCATGGCTGCTGGATGTGCGAAGCTGAGAGACAAGTAAAAAGTGAGGTCAGTTTCTGTATTTGGCTTCTCTGCGCCTTAACCTTTCTGGGAGAAAAAGCCTGTCTGGAAATACTTTACCACTATTTTGACCAATTTCATGTTTGTCTTCCTTGTTTTCCCACGGTATTTTCATTTGGTCTGCATAGTCCTGTGGACACCAAAGGCTGGATGTGACACAGAAATCCCGAGTTCTTAGGGATCCAAGAGAAGCTTTAGGATGATGCTTCTAGCAGTTGCTTTTGCATTTCATCGGAACATCATCTGTCTTTAGGAGACTAAATACATAGGTGGTGACCTCTTCCTTAGCCTGTTAGCGTTGTCAAGTAAGATATTTGCATAAAACTTGGAGCTGTAGATCAAATACTAGGAGAAACTACTGTGGTATCAAGTGTCTTTTTAAAAACAAGAGGTTTGGATCTGAAACTGTTCCAAACCCATTCATTAGGTGTTTTTGCAGAAATCTTCAGCAAGAAAACTATAAAAAATATTTCTGTTTGTACAGTCAGCAGGGGAGTCCAATGCAATGTTTGGATAGGTTTAGCATTTAATGGTCCACTTAACGGATGAAAACACGATGCGTTTTTCGTGGAGCTAAAATTGTATCTAACCAAAAGCCACCAGCCTAGCAGGGATATATAGATGTATTCTTTGGTTTCGTGATATACCTGAACATGCTACCTCCGTGAGGAGGGTGAGAAATTAAAAGCACCTTAGCTGGAGCTGGTAACAGTTGCCATGAATTGTCCCTACAAGTCATGAAAGTTGTGTTGGATGAAAACATTCTGTTGAGGACTAGAAAGCTGAAGTAACAAGTTATGATTTTTCTGCCTGCACAAATAGTGCGCAAGTTTCACAGAGGTCACTGACCTGGTGCCTGGCAGAAACTGGTTTTCACTACTGCTTAGCTTTGGTCTAAAGCCAGCTCTTTTATCAATTTTCTGTGGCCTTGCCTTTATTAAAGAGAGTTTCTGATTAACCTCTCAGTGGTGCAGTTGTCCCTTTGAAAAATCACTTAATGACAGCTGAGTGACGTTAACAGAAAGAGCAAGCAGAGTCGGCTCTACAAGTGTATTTGCTTACACAACTGCACTGCCCATGCCTGTTAGCCTCTCACCTACCTCACCATCTCTTAGTCCACCTTCTAACTTGGATTACATTCAGCAGAGAGTAAGAGGATTCATAGATTCATACATAAGACATTCTCACACCTTTCTTGAAAATGGTTTCCAGGGAAAGAGAGACATTTAGCTCTCAGATGAGGGGAAGAAGAAAGAATGCAGTGCTTATGCTTTTCCATGAAGCAGTGGCTGGCCATGAGCACCGGTCAGCTCGTTACACGATAGGTCGTGGTGCATATTATCAATACATATTGTGTCTTATCTTAGTTGGGCAGGAGATATAGGGGAGCTATGAATATTTGGGACCTGAGTCACTGTGAGAGGTTAGGAAATAAAGGGGCAGGAACAGGATGTGTTACAGGGAGGCCTAAATATCAGAAGGGGACATCGGGATATTGTGTAGGACGTGGGAGGGAATTGAAGGTACTGTAATGGGAGGGCATGGAGACTACAGGGGAAGCTTGGGTTATTGTGATAAGAAGGGAGGACATAACATACAAAACAAGGCTTCATTTCTGATACTGCTGGTACAACAACTTGTTTCCTAACAAGTGAAGAAGAATACACCATGCTCTGGTAGTAATAAAAGATTTGCTACAGCAAAAAACCCAACAAGTGTGAGTTGCAGAACTACAGATTATGGAAAATGAGAGGTAGAGGAGTGAGTGCCTGGGGTAACTTAATGCAAAGATCAAAAAGCACGTAGGCTAGACTTTCTACAATAACTAATTTAAAAGGAAGAAGCACATGAAGATGCTATCAGTTGTATTTAATGACTAGAAACTACATTTGATTGACATCTAACATGAATATGAAGATTAATGTGAAAAGAAGTAACATAAATGGATATTTTCACTCTCTGCTGATCACAGGCAGTTAATTTACATTGCAGGAGAAGGGGGAAGCATCGTGGGAATCAGCTGAAATATTAACTGTTAAGCCAGAGCAGCAATTCTTCCCTTACTACCCTCTGGATAGCGGTCTGAGGGACACTGGCTAAAGGTCAGCACAGATACTAAAATGCTGTTAATGCCAAAGTACTGTTTCAGACACTTTCCAGGTTCCTCCAGGCTTTTTGAGGAATGATAACTGTTGGGTAGAGAGAGGATTCATCTAAGCAAGCAGGGCGTGAATGTCTTTGCCAACAGGATTCCCAGCCTCATAATGAAGACTTTAAACTGTGTAATTGAAGGACAGAGCAGCAGAGATGCTAGCTACATGAAGTTCAAGAAAGACAAATATAAAATCTCTCATCTATGTCAGATGGGTTTTGGCAAAAGCAGCTGTATGAGCATCTGCACTAACGGAGAGTCCATGACATTTTTTTACTAATTTGGACTCTGCTCTGGGCATCTATTATTATTAGGGTGCAATATCTAGCTTGAAGAGGAGTTCCAGCCCTTGCTTCCTGAAAAATGCAAGAGCTAGTTCCTTTACCCTTTTGCCCTGAAAATTGTGTCTCATTGGCTAATTTTAATATTTCCTCCCAAATATTTGAAGCAGCAGGGTTAGAATATGCTTTCCTAGTCTAATTTTTTTTCATTTCTCTCAGCACAGAAAATCCACCAGAAGTCATCTAGATAAATCCTTATTCTGTGGTAAAGTTACATCATCCTTCTATAGTCAACAAAACCAGACTTCCCTATGTTGCTTCACCATCAGTTTGAAAGAAGCTATTAGTTTCTTTTGTCTCAGAAGCACAAATTCCATCAAACAATGTGACACACATAACTTCAATTTCCAAAATACAAGGTAACTAGAATAAAAATATATGATGGAATACTTCTATTACTTCATATTTCTTCAGGGGAGTAGATAAGTTGATTTTTACTACGTATACACACACAAAACTATAAAATAGACAACTTTAAGTGATTTTGATGATGACAATCTTGTTTCTCTTATTCTTGATATGGATAATTTGGATTTAAGGAAGAAGTTGCATGTTCTGGAGACCATTAAGAATGGCAGTCTGCAAAGAGAAGACGCTGTTCTGTTTGATAGGAAACTTTTCATTGCAACATGACAGACTCTACACTGAAATAAAAGCACATTTCTCTTTTACGAACTTTACGAAACTTGCTGGACTTTTTAGCTCCAGAGGTCAAGTTCAATCTGGAATCTCCAGTTGCCTGGAGCAATTCTTATCTTCTTTCTGAAATAGAGATTTTTAAAACCTATGTAGAGGGGAGAAGTGGAGGGAAAGTGTTTTATTTAAAAAGAAGACACTGCCTGCAATTAAAAGCAAGTTCAATTTTGAATGCAGCGAATATTGCCAACTCCGTGCAGAAGTCATACAGCTGAGACACTAGATCCTGCATTCCTTGAGTGAAAGACAGTTTACTGGGTGTCTTAGGCAAGTAAAGAATGCAGTTCTGAATCCAAACTTCATATTATTCCAGATGTGGGTGGGGGATATATGTACATACTGACTAAACTGAAAACTCTTTGATTCTCAGCTGCCTATCTGTTGTGTTTCCTGCTTTCCCCTCTTGCTCTTCTGCCTGGCTCTCCCTTCACCCACAAGCTTCTTTTTTGGCTCTGGCTTCCTTACTTTCCCAAGCTCTAGGTATTGCACAAACACACCATGTGCTTGTCACTTCTGTGTAGGCTTCACGTGTGGCCTTGTAGCTTTTTCCCTCTTTTATCTGTGCACATTTTGTAAAGTGACGATGCCTGTGGAATAGGGGCAGTATCTTTCATGCATGTTTGCAGAGCACAAAGTCCAATTAAAAAGAATCAAATCTAAGCTTCTTATTGCCAGAAGATACTATAGTCCTTCCTGAAGTTCAGGTCATCACTCTTACCCTCTGCACACAATTCTGAAGCGTGTCTGCCTTTTGTCCTAAGAGCAGCTGAGATATTAGTTCACAAGCACTACCAGCACATCAGCCTGGTAGCAGCTTCATTTAGCCGAAGATGTGAGTGCACCTGCCCTGGGACTCTTCATCAGTCAAGGAAGACAGAGGCTTCTCCAGAGGGAAATGGTAATTTGCATAGTAAGAGTTGTTCGAGAGGCACTCATCTCTCTCCATGAACAACAGAGATGCCCAGAAGAACAAGGCTTCTGTCCTGGGCAGGCACATTGGTTAGAAGGTTCAGACTGGGTGCAATGGATCGAGGCCTGAATTTTGTGATTGCCTTATTCAGAATTAGGAAAAAGGTTTTGTGCTCTGGCCCAATATTTCAGGCACTGGCAAAGCCTCTCAGAGCCTGGACAGTTAAATTTAACATATTTTTTAACTGGCAACACTTGTGTCAAAACAGCCTTTCTCAACTATTACACTAACCCTCATCCAGCTGGAGGAGCCTGATGATGGCCATGGCTAGTGCTGCAAAGCTCAAGTGCTCAGAAGACTTCATGCAGAGTAGGTTTGGGGACTTTGCCAAGTTAGAGCCTACCTAGGAAGAAATAATTAAGCAGTGGTGTTTTACGTTTCACATGACTTTTGAAATTGATTTACCCCTGGTGTTGCTGGGCCTAACTGCACAAAAATCCCACCCGCTCCTTTCACATCAACAGTCTCTTAAGATGTCTGTTTATATTTAACCAGAACTAGAAAAGAAAAAAAAAACCCAAACGGTGATGTTCAAACTACTTCTCCTACAAGGTATTCAGGGAAACAGTAACTTATTGTTTGAAGGAGAAAAGGGTGCCTGACCTAAACATAAATGAGACATCTCAGTTCTAATGTTTTTTTAGCCACCACTCACACCTGGAGCAATGTGATCTGGCATCCAGTTTCTGTCACTGAAATCTCCGACAGTTATTGGATCAGTCTCTGTCTATTGCCCTGAGGGTATTCACCATCTCTTTGCTGACAGTGGAGTTTCCTGATCCTCTTCTTGAGGCTCAAGCTTTTAATATATCAAGCCACAAGCATGAAACAATTTTAAACTCCCTTATTTATAATCATTGTTATAGTTTACATTAAGTGAAAGATTTAACTTGTGTCCATATTCTAATATTATGACAAAGCATGAAAAAGGAAACAAAATTAAGCAAGAACGCCTAAACACATTCTGTCTCATGGGGGAAGAGACAGGTTTTAAATCTCCAGCTTAGCACATGATTATGTCTTTAATAGTTGATCTCTTACAGTTCTTATACAATCCTGCAGGCCTTTGCTGAGCCATTTTCAATTCACATTCACTCTGCTGCAATAACTGAAAGGGAGGAAATGGTTTACATTTCCACTGGTAAATCTGACTTTCAGTCCAGGTAAAACAGGACTAGATTTGGGTCATTTCGTTAGGCATCCAGTCTGCCTCCATAAGCCAGCACATGCCTATTACCGTGTACCTGTGAAAGTGGACTAAGACCAGCTCAAAACAGTTATCATAAAGTGAGGAGAGGGTGAGGAAAAGCATCTCCCTAGGGCTCTAGGTGAACTGTAGTTTATTAGGTCTGATCACAACAGCTATTTGATTTTTACCACAAGAAGTTGTACCTATGTAAGTTAAAAAAAAAAAAGTCTTATTTTTAATGTTTCCTGGTGATTTTCATTTTAAGAGTAGAATTTGCCAGTCTCACTTCTATGTAAGAAAATCAACCTGCAGCTTAAAAGTCACAAAAGGTGGCTTACACATGTTTTGAAGCACTGAAAGGAAAGAGGTCAAGAATACATTAAAATGCACTGTCAAACACTCTACTTTTGGTGGACAGACAGAGAATCAATGAATTTTTTTTTGACACATAATTCATGCTCAGTTCAAAGGTTTTCAATAAGATATATTTGCATTCAGTTTTGACCAAATTGCATGACAATGTCCCATAAAACAGTGATGTGACATGACTGCTCTTTCTTTGTAATTTGCACTGGGTCCTAAAAACATATTCATTAATCTGAGTAAAACAGATAAGCATCAAAATCACAAATAATAGGTAAATTGAAAATAGAAAATAATGCTATGGGACATGTAGTTGGTTTTCTGCTGTGTCCTGGCACAGTGGTATCTACAATCCTAAGAATAGCCTTCCTCATAGCGTAGCTGTTTGAGACAGGTAAGCTGCATGGAGACTTTCAAAAAGGGTGAAATCATACCCAGAAAAAGGTTACCCTTTATGCTTTAGGGACAGTTGGGAAAGCAATAATAGGATCTTTCACTCGAGGGGCATTCAGTGAAACAAGTCACGCTTTCCTGCAGAGGTGAAATACGTCCAGGGTGTGTTTCCTGCAGTGAAGAAGACCAGGACCAGCAGAAGAACAAGGGGGGCGGAGGGGGCAGGGAAAGGAAAACATTGCCAAAAGTAACATTGAGTTGCACTTTTGTGAACTGCATATGTGGATCTACAGCCTATGTTACCAATTATGGACTCTATTTGGAGGACTCCAGAGACTCATGAGAAGTACCACTAATGACAGTTGACTTGTCATATTCATGTCATTAGAATGGTAATTAGGGAGATTTCAGAGCAAGTGAGAGTGACTAGAGCTCACCAGCTTCCCATGAGAACTAGCATCCAAACCTTTGTCCCTCAGATACTGTCTGCGTGTCCTTGCTTTTCTAGATATTACATGCCTTACCCATTCAGCCCCAGGCTCAGTCAATATGCTAATTTACATTTGCCATCTAATTGTTTTCTGAGATTTAATGTCCTACAGTCCAATTTCTGCCTTACAGCTGAAACTGTTTTCACCCAAGTCTCAAATGACCCAAGTCCCAGAGACAAGACTTCTTAGTGGCTAGTTGCTATCTTTTGAATCATGTGGTCAGGTATCTTTCACTGAAATCTGCTCTCACTTTTTTTTTTATGACAACATTGACTCACGAGTCTGCCATTTTTCAGCATTGCCTTTGGAGGATTTGTCTTTACACCTTCGCCTCTTTCTGCTTACCCTTCACTTCTTACCCTCTTTCATCTAAATCAGAAGTTACCACCTTTATCAAAATCAATCCCAGAGTTTTCTCTCCTTCATATATGTTTCCTTCTTTTCAAATTAAGATCTCAGACTGTCTTTGACTGTCAACCTGCCTGTGGATGTCTGGCTTTCAGCCAACATGTAAAATCATTAAACAGTTTGTCCTCCCTTGCTATTCTCCTATAGTCACCAGGAGCCACAGTTTCCTGCCTGTCAATTAGTACGTGCCACATAGATATTATTTTGTCTCAAACCTCTCAAAGCTCTTCTCTCAATCTGACATAAGCTGTATTATGCAGAAGTTAATTTTTTATCTAAGAGTCTTGTCAATGTACCCTATAATGCTTACTATTAAAATTCTTGTCCAGATCTTCACCCTTACACCTCAAGTACTGAAACATGCTTTTTGTTGAGTTGACAAATACAATTTAATTCACCTATGCAGTTTTTGAGAAAGTCTTTGGAAATGTATTTTTTCTAGAATTTCAACTTTGACAATGTCACCTATCTTTAAATTCCTCCACAGCTTCTCATTTTAGCAAACTTAGTTGTCATGACTTTCATTCTTTATGGTTGATGCCTGCCTTAATTATCTTTGTTTAACACTGAGAAGGTTGATTTCTTTTTCTGAAAGGATTATAACTTAATTTCTGAACAGGAGCTGTAAGTTGTGCCTGCATAGCTCAAGAGACACGCAGTCCAGATCTCAACAGCCAGTCCTGGGTACTGGAAGCTGCGTGGCTGCATTACTGTGGCTGTCCATCTGGATGAATATATCATGCCTCTCGACCAGGTAAACAGCCCAGAGAAAATACTGCACTAATGAATTTGTTCTGCTTCCAGAGCCATATTAACTCATTCAGAAGCAGCTCAAATGTCTGTGCCCATCATTACATAAGTACTGTTCAGACACAGAACCCATGTTTCTTGCTGTGCTTCCTCTTCTGTTTGGAAAAACTTTGCTGTTAACACAAGCAAAACTACTTTGCTGTTCTCCTTTAAACTGTTATTTGCTGTGGTATTGCCAGAAAAAAATCCCAAACAACAACAACCATAATCCTTACAACTGCTGAGCTATTAATGCACTAAGACAACCTTCTAAGCTGTTTAATGCTTGTCTTATGGCCAGTCTATATCCCAGTCTCTCTAGCTCAGATGGAGCTTGTCTGCTTAAAAACTAAACCAAAAAAATTTACAACAAAGATCTTTCTGATGAAAACTGAGTGAGAAAACTTAATCTTTGTGTGATAAGTACCATCAGTTCAAGACTTGACAAAAGAGCTGATAACCCTTTGTAAACCTTTCTTTTAAAAACTCATTATAAATTACTAGTACCTCCCTTCAGAAAGCACCTGTAAGAGTTCCAGTAAATTGCATGTCATAATGGACACATCTTCCTGCAAATACCTATTCCTGAATCTTTTAAGGTATCTTTCCTTTCCTCCGAGTATATTTCTAATGTTGATCTCTGAGTGATTCATTGTATCTTGTACTGTTGAAAATTATCCGGTTTAATTACATGAAGTGACATCTATGTTGGTGGAAATCCAGGATGTAAAACTGGAATAACATCTGTACCAGAAGGAATTATCTAAAGAATTATAAAGTTCGTTGTATTTTATTTAAATCTGACTTTTTGAAAGTGGCATTTTTATCATCTTGCCAGGATTTCCACCATAAAGAAGGAAATGTGTATATTGCCTCTCTAAATGAGGACACTAGAGTATTTAACCAGTACTTGCAGGCGAAAGGGCTATATGGTGTATGCTTACTGGGATTATGCTGGACACAGAGGGGTTTTGTGTGCGTGGGTCTCCTCTTGCTGGCAAAGAGTAGGTAAATGTCCCTGTGTCTTGCTGCATGGTTATTATGAGACCAGGAACACACTGAAAGGAGACGATAGCTTTTGGAATACCAGGGCTATTTCTGCCAAAAATACTGTCCCTTTAGGATCAGAAAAACAAACCACTGTTGCTGTTGTGTTCCTGCTTTCAGCTGTAGGCTGTATGTGTCGAAGAATGAGTAAAAGTTGAGCACAAATACATTTAACTGAGTTATCTGATTACAGTTTCTTGACCAGATTGAAATATCTGGGTATAAACCACAAGACAGAATATCTAAGTAAGTTATGGAAAATGAATTTAATGTATTTTTCCGTGCCAAAAACTATCTTGTGCTAGTTTTTGCATGCATTGTTACTTGAGTTCGCACTGTGAGGGTTGCTCTACTCTCCTTACTGAGGGAAAAGGAACTTTTGCCAGAATTAAGACTTCATGGGCAGGTCTTGTACATTATGAACCAGCATGTGGAAGGTCATTAGGAACTGGCTGAACACTGTGCACAGAGACTGAAAATTCTCTTTCTCTCTCCTTCTATATCCTGCCAGGACCTAATTTTTTTCTCACATATCTGAAAATCATATTTTTAATACTGCTGAACTGCTTCCATTTCTGGTGTTCATATCTCTGGCTGCACTGATAATGCCAATTTTATGGAAAATGTGTCAAGATCTGTATTAAATGACATTGATTTAAAAAAAAAATGCACCAAGGCAGTTTAAATACTTGCATAAACTATTTGCCTAAACTATGAATTTAAATGTAGGCTCAGTAGCATTAGAAGGTTTTTTGTATCCTAACTAATTTCTGAAAAGATCAGGATAGTTAAGTCTTGAGCAATATTAATTCTGTCTTTTGGTCTTTTAATAATTCTTTTTCCATAGTTATGATTGGAATTTATAATGGCAGAGGAGATTCTACCCACAGATAATGTTTCACAGGTTTTACTGCTACCCTAGCACAGAGTCACAACTGCTGGAATTTATTCAGTGCCAAGATGTTGAATTCATGGGATATTTTACTGCTGATGTTGGTAGGGCCTGGCTTCTTGCCCTTGCGCTGTGGCTGCACAAGATGAAATTCTATCTGCTCTGCAGTAAAGGACAAACTTTCTAGTATCTTCAGTCAGGACAGAATTTCACTCCTCAGGAATAACTCAAAATTAATTCCCCTTTGGTAGCAGAACTACTTTAAGACTCATCTCCTAGCTCTTTTCCTTGCTGCAGCTGTGCAGATTTTCCCCTGAAGTGGAACGGATGAGAATGAGAACACTGGAAAAAAGTGGATTAGTAACACCTTATTTTTTTTTATTATTATTTTTTTATTTTAATTCCAGTTAAATTAGTGAGCCACCTTACTCCAGGGTTCACAGATAGCTCTGTTTGCACAGCTAATGTGGATGCAAAGCACGGTGCTGATATGATCCGGTCAGGAGCAGTAGAACAGAGCCCATCAAGTTGATTTGAGCTGGCTTTGCTGCCAAAAGCAGTGCTACATGGATCCACAGCCTCCATGTGTAAAGTAGCCTGTACAAAATGGGAAATGGTGCCGTGTTCTTTTCATGATATACGGAGAAGAAAGGGAATTAGAAATGTTGTGTGAGATGGTACTCACTGTGTTTTTTCTTCTTACACTCCTTGGCTATCATGGACAGCATAACCAGTGATCAGAGAACTGTGGTCAAAAGTACTGAGAATATAAAATATAAAATCCATATTGGAAGGGAGTTGATAGGCTTGTTTCCTCAGGAGCACGCGACTGTGCTGTCAGCCATTGCCCTTTAGCTTTTGAAGTCTGTGACCAATTTCAGCCATATGTGCAAGAGGATAGTGATCTTAAAGACAATTAACGTCTTACAAGCTTTGTAAAAAAGCAACAAATAAAAAAACCCAAACCAACAACAAAAAACAAAGCACAGTTGGCTAGAAGAGAAAGGAAAGTAATTCTTTAGCACAGATAGGCTCAGCTCTGCTCCTGACCTTTCTGCAGGTTAGCCACAGTCCATGCTCTCTTTTGTCTTGGGCAGGTGCCACAGAAGACAGAGGAGATCTGGGGTCCCTGGAGCAGAGAAGTAGATTTCAAGACCAAAAGACAGAGATCTTCACCAAATCAGGCTATATTAGTTGTGCTGCTCAGTGAAACATTTATTGTTTCCTCATTAACAGCTACTGAACTTTTCTGACATGAGGGCAGTTGAAAGCCCCCTAGCTCAGGATTCTCTGGCAATGCAAAGAAAATCTTCGATTTCCATTATGAGGTAAAAATAAAACCATTAAAAAAGAAGTGAAGAAAAAGCTTCCTAAACAGCTTGAAGGAAAGAGGAGAAAAGACCTCCCTTTTTTCTGCTTTCCTCTTTACCGGATACAAGGCTCCAATACCCTGGAGCGTAACACCTATGAATGACTGGAATCAGAGAGCCCATTTTTAATCACCACCTTTGTCTGCACTTCTGCAAAGCAAACAAACAAATTAAAAAGCCTAAAGCTGGCTTGAACAGGGAAAACCTAGGTGTTTGTAGGACTAAATTCACCACACTGCTTTCTGCCCCGTTTCTCTTTTCTTCATTCTGACTTTGGATCTGCCCTGATGCCCTCATCTGACACAGCAACTACATCAGGGAGAGAGAAAACAGGATAGGCTTTCACTTTTGTCTGGCAGCACAAGCTTGCATTCTGTGCTTTGGAGGTTTTCAGAGGCTCTTTATTCCATGTAATGTTCCTGGAGTAGAGAAGCGTATCTTTTGTTCTTCCTTATAAAGGGATATTTTTATACACAAAGATATACAGTACACTGAATTACAAGAGTTTTTATGTATTGGATTGTGAGGCTTTAACACAGAAATTTCTGATGATTCTTTAATTCTGCCTTATCCAAAGCATTTGACTTCAGAACATTTAAAGCATAGATGAATCAAAACCTCAGAATCTATCCAACACATCAACTAATTGTAGTAACATCAAAACCAGAATGAGACTCTTAATTTAACCAGATTTCACTCCTAGCATGCTAAACACGCAGGCTGCGTATACGTGCTAAGCTGTATTATCTCAGTATACATATGTATGGCTTTATATACTCGCCAGTAATTAAAACGGAGGAGGACAGACCTATATCTTCTGTGCAAATAGAAATCATTCTTTTATGTTTTAGCATATCTCTTGTTGCTTTAAGTGCAGCTTCCCCAATTTTTCTGTAACGCGTTGTACACCCAAAGTGTCGAAGCCTGTATAGGTCTTCTGATTCCTTTAATATCGTTTCCATATTAGATAGCCAGATGGTGGAGGGTGATAATACTCTACTAATCACTTAGGAAGTCTACAAAGTGGTGCTTTGAGATTTAGCCCCACAGCCTCTGCCATGACTCTTTTGATGGGAAGCTGCAGATACTATTCCAACCAATTGAATGTTTTTTAAATATATCAACACTGAACAAATTATCTAAACAGGAAAAAGACTGATAAATACCATTCAGTGCTGATGAACAGAGGTTTGTCCAAAGGAAATAATTGCTTTTACAATGATCAGAGATCAACGTGGCATTTTGCAATAGTATTTATATGAGTCTAAAAAAATATTTTTGCTCCTTTATAGCCATCACAACTAGGACAGAGATGTGCATCGCTACCTTACTTTACAAAGAAAAAAAAAAGCCTAAGAAGCAGAATAATTCTCTCTCAATAATAACTCTCAATGACTTCCTTAGGGTTTGATTTTTAATTCCACACCAATCTTCTCTTCTGCCAAAGTTAAGATTTTGTAATTCCAACAGGTTAATTAACCAAAAGCTTTTTTTTTTTTCCCCTACAGCAACATCCGTTTATGTACAGGAATACTTTTCTGGTTTGTGTTTATACCTTGAAAATGCTTGATTTCCTTTCGTTGTTATTCTGGGTGCATTTGATAGGAATGAAATGTCAGATGTGCCCGTTCCTAATGTCACAGATTTTTTTTCATATGCTTTATTGCTGTGATTTCTACATAAAAAAAAGGAAAAATGTTTCTCTGTTAATTTTACTTTTATTCAGAAGCCTTTTATAAAAACCCACACTGCAGGGTCCACTCCAGGCTGGAAACCAGAGGCTCTGGAAAAAGAGACCGAAGCAGCACTTAGCAGCACGCAAATATGATATGCAAGCAGATTAAACATGTAAACAAGTCCTGTGCTGAGGGCTTTGTTTTGGTAGCACCGATTGTCATTTCGGTAGAGGAATAAACAACCCACTTCAGCCTATCTGGCTTATTAATTACAGAATACTTTAAATAGAAAGAGAAAACACAAAATAATGTTCAGGAAAATGTAAGCCATCTCTCTGAACTGATCTGCTCTAGTAATTTTTGAACAGCAGCAATGTTTTACTCCATCCTTAGGGTACAAGTGAACATCTTCATTGTCCTAATATTTGTACAGCATTGTACTAATGGTGCAGAAATGGTGGACTTCATAGAATCTACCTATTCAGCATTATTTTTGCAACACTACTGAACAAATATTTGGTCATCATTTCTGAAAATCAGGCTGTTTAACACCTGAGAACAGAAATCTGAAGTCATTATTTAATATTTTTCCCCTTATTATGCTTAGTAAAAATGAATTCATGTTTTGAATGCCACCATTAAATTACTAATGTTAATTAGATTTTTTTCTCCTGTCCTAAATCCCTCACTCTGTATTATAGTATGTATCATTGTAGACTCATTAGTTGCATTACCATGCAATGTGGTATTTCGTGATGCTGCCCAGTCACCCCGAAGCCACAAAGCCTGAATTTAACCTTGCATGACTTAATGCAGTTATACTTTACACACACTAATATATTAAAAACCAAACACTGGGTCGTAAATTGTATAAAACCAACACTCAACAGTGGTCCCAACTTCATGCCATTGTGAAATATATGTGATAAATAAACAAAGCATTAAGGAATGTCTTTCAAATGAGGAGGGTGCAGGCACATGGAGAAGCATGTAAACAAGTGGTGGAAAAGAACAGATGTGTGCTGTTTAGACACAGGCAACTTGCCTGAGGGAAGTTTGGATTATTGAGCTACCATGTCAAAGATACAGTCTGTTCACATTTAAATCATAAAAGGTTCTGTGCCTGGTGTGTGAAGAGTGTTCCTGCTCCTTCTCTGAAGAGGCATGTGATTTCTTAGAGTATGCCATAATCACACATATAGCCAATTTACAGTTCAGCTTGCCTAGAAATTTCCTCTGAAATGCTGGTAAATGCGGCATCTAGTACAAAATTCAACAGAGATTCAAGTTACAGAAGCCACTCTGAGATTGCTTCAAGTCAACAGAAAAAAAATGCCTTAATAGGGGTAATAACTTCAATAGGTGTTACTGGGTTTGCTTCCACAGATACAATACTAAACATTTATATGTCTCAGAGAATAGAGAATACAGTTCAGGGCTGACACACAGTATGCAGGTGGTCCTGGATATACTTTTTATTTGTGAGGCCAGCTTCCCGTGGCAGTTGTGAATCATAAAAAACCCAACTGATGGAGTGGGAAGGGGAGACAAGAGAGATGGGTAGCATCTTCAGACACTCAGAAGGAAGTAGTCTAGAGATTCACAGACCACAAAACTCATCTGACTTAACTTTCCTGTTCACAGTAGTTACAATCCTAGGAAAAAATAAATAGACAACAGAGGAAATTTACCATTTCATCTGCACTTGAAAAGAAGAAAGACAAATTTGTTGTTGTTGTTGTTGTTGTTCTATTTTAAGTCTGGTCATAAAAAAATGGTACATAAAATGTAGAAAGCCACCAAAGTACCTAGAGGAGGAGACAATCCATTACATAGGAATAGCAGCAATTTATCCATAGGGAAGTTAGTGTTAGAGCTATAGGCTGTACGGCAGTAGTCAGTAGTTCACTGTCACAGAAATTACTCTTCCATACAACTCAGCCTTGCACCTTCTCACCAGTGTCAGAATCTTCCCTACCCCTTGTCCCTACCGCATTTTATCACCTTGCTAAAGCTTTAACAGAGCACAGGGATTGAATATAGGCTCTTGGAGCAAGTCAGACAGGGAAAGGAGGAGAGGGAATAGCCTGCAGAGGGGTTGGGCGATGCTGAGTGAGGTGCGAGTTTTAAAAGGTTTCACGTGGGGTGCACTGGCTGGACCCCAAAGGAATAAATGGACATGACTTTCCCCAGGAACTCCAGCTATAGTGTTTTCTCCTCTTAAAGAAGGAGGACTTAAGAGGATTTGTAATGTGTTTGCGACATACGCAGAACTGTTTGTATGTGTCTCCATGTATTGCTACCAGACTCTTGGGAAGGCATTTGGTTATGCTTTCTCCCTGCACTGTCAGCCGTGTCTTTCTGCAGCACCCCATTACTCTTCTCTGGGTCTCACACTTTGCACCCCACTGCTTGGCTCCAGCTCTTACTGAACAAGAGAAAACAGTTCTGTGCTGCTGTCCTTCTAGGTCCTGTGGGTATATGGGGGTTGGACTGGATGACCTCCAGAGGTCCCTTCCAACCCAGGCATTTCTATGTTTCTATATTTTTGCATTTGCAATGTGGGTTCCCGTGGCAGCTAAGCACAGTGAGACTGTGGACTTCTGGAGTGGAAGGGCAAGGAGAGGGGCTGCCACCACCCTGGGTACCAGGCATCTAGAGCAGTAAGACCAGAAGAAGCTTGAGAAACCTGGCAAAGGACTCTCCCAATTCTCCTGATTTTGCCAACAGCAACTTGCCCTCTGGCTCACCACAGAGAAGTGGAGGAAAAGAGACAATACGATGGTGATGGATAGGGAAGAGAGCCAACAAATGCTGAGACTAAATGAACTCAGTGAGTCCTGTTAATTGCTACTCCTTTGGAATTAGGACTAGTTTTCAACAGAGCCATGCTTGCCAGAAGACTACTAGTGGACCTTACAATACCAGGGTGACTGAAGCCTGCAGGAGCAGGGAGGATAAGACTGTCTGTCTTCCTGTACGATAGAGGCTTACTGATTTTGTTTGAGAGGGAGAATAAGTAATGCTGCTAGGCTGTAAGCCAAGCTACTAGAAAAGGGTTGTGGAGTAAAGTGGAATCCAGGCGAAGTCCCTGAACGCCCCCACCTCCTGACAGATTTGTGAGAGGCTGCTGTTGTGCGAAGGAACAGCTCAATGCACTGGGAGGTGTTTAACCTCCCCTTGCAAGGTTGTGCAAAACTGTTTGGCTATAAAGTGTACCTGCAGTATGCTGCATAACTCTGCTGTAAAGAAGGCATAACATTATTTATACCATATTTTTTGTACTATATATAGAGAGATCTGTAGTAAACAAGGGTGACAGGACAGAAGATTACAAACCAACGCTTGCCATGAGTTAAATTGTGTGGGGTTTGCAAACAGCACATAAACATGCTATACAATACAGCAGAACGTCACTAATCCACAATAATGCAGGGAAGCCCCGGTGCAGATTAGTGGGGTTTGTGGATTAGGGACTGGGAGGGCATTCGAGGGGAAGTCAACCATGTCTCACTCCTCTCCCCTCTCAGTAGTCAGTGAGTAGGTGGAAGGAGGTGTGAGGGGCACCGCTGTTCTGTTGGGCTCTGAAGGACACTGCGAGCAGCACTGACACTGCTATCGCTTCTGTTTCAAAAGCCGCACTACTCCACACAGAGAATTGCACTCCTGCTCCCGCTTGAGTCAGTTTAAACACTTAGCACACACCTGCTGTGCAGACACATTAAAGCAATTTAAAGTGAGGTCACTTTGTGCATGTGGAATTGGCAAGAAACTCTTAAAGCCGCTCAGAGCACAGCGTGCGTGGCTGTGAGTTCCTCTGTGTGTGCAAGGCAGACCCTGAATGCAAAACTGAGTTTCTGAGAATTTCCAGGCAAAACAGCAGTGATGCAAACAAGTGTGTTTTGCAGCTATTAATCTTTGATTTTATATATGTACTGGCTAGTTCCCCTCACTCAAAGGACAGCAATGCTGTCTAATTCACATGAATCTGAAACTGCGTACAGGATTACTGTGTTTCCCACTAATGATACAACCAGCCACATAGTTTTCTTAACAGCAAAGGATGCTTTTACTTGTATAAAACTGAAATACTGATAAATGTCATATGGATAATAGTCTGGGTTGGTATCATGATTAAACATTTTATAAATACATGCATTATTAAATAACTTGAAATTGGATAACTGAGCCAAATTCATTGTCATTTCTTCCTTTCAAGAAACAAAATCAATAATCCACATTGAAAAAGGAAGAGCGTGTAGCTTTTGGCTTTGGGACAAGGAAATTTTAAACTATCTGAAAATCAGGCTATTAATTATTTTTGATACAAGACATCACAGATGTTTTGGCAAGGTCATGGCTGTACATGGTATGCTTTTTTAATGCTAAAAAATTACCTGAGGCAAATGCTTGAGGTAGATGATTTCAAAGAGATTAGCTCCTCATGATGCACATTTTCCCCTCAGCACTCTGGAGCTTCAAACAATGAGACTGTGCATTTTGAGTTTATTGACCTTTGTGAATATAGTACTCGAAAACTGGTAAGAGGTTTCTGTGAAAATCAATGCCAGTTGTGAAGTTCTTTCTTATTCACTGTTTTTTTCTTGAGTGTCATTATGAAAAAAAAAGAAAAATCATATAAGCAAAATTGTGAACTCAAATTGATTAAAAATTTCATTCTTCCTGGGAAAAGCAAAATGTAAAAGAGATGGATGTTTTATCTGGAGCTCTCTCAGACATGTATACTAATGTAATTCATCACAGAACAAGCTAGTAGTGAATCTTGATCTTGCTATGAGAAAACACTGTGTGGAAGTACAATGTTAGGGACAAATGCCTATATAGTAGTAGGATCTTTGTTTCTCTTATCACCATTAAAGACTTACATAGAATAGAAAGAATTAGAGACATTGATGTAAGTACCAATTTTTTTCTTTAAAATATATTTTTCTGGCACATTTTCTGACGAGCACACATTGCTTTTTCCCTGGAAATTGGCTATAAATGTATCTAAGCCTAACTGGTGGCACGGGAAACCTCTTGTGAGCAAAACCAGTTTCTAGCTCTGCAGACAGACAAAAAATACAAACTGTGTACCTAAAGGTCTGTAGGACTGGGGTCTTAGCAACCCTGGTCTGATCAGTACGAACGTTACAACCCAATTATAGGGTATCTTGTCAATAGCCAGGTTGCCCGATTCAGCTGTGGTTGTAATATAGACGGGGCCCACAAGCTATTCAAAGAAAACATTGCAAAAGCTGCTTGACATTTAATGATTCCATTAACACCATTATCTACTACCTAATCGATCCCATGATTGACAACTTTGCAAATCAGATTAGCTTTCAGTCTGTGTATGAGAGCAGCGTGGCTAGGAATGGAAAATTGCATGGGCCCTAATTTATGGCAGATGAACAATAGTTGAAGGTATAAAACAGGAAAACACTGATAATGAAGAGTAGCTTCAACAACAAAACCCCGGGATATCTTAAAATCCCCCCCACCATGTTTTTATTCACATCTTGCATCTCATCACTCCAGCGCTGCTTGCATACAGTGAGGGGAAGTTCCCACCCAATGACATCATAGTTTGTCTTTGGCTACAGCCAGCTGCATATTTTTAAAGAGGTCCTGTTTGTTCCATAACTGAACTCTTCACCTTTTGATTATATGTTTTGTTGGGGTGGGGGGTTAAAGGGAAAAAGCCTGTTAGTAAATTTACTTAAACTTGGCGTTCACAGGCTCAGACTTGGGTGGGCTGCATTCCCTCCTCCGGTTACACCCTACCTGAAGTCCTTGTATGTTAAATCACTTGACTAGTACAGCCTTAATGATTGGGTCATACCCTGGGAAGCAAGTTCAGAGACACTGGAAATGTGTGCTTACAAAAACACACACAGTTTTAGAAAAGCGTGGATAAACTAAGAGGGGAACACTGGGACTATACTGAGAAAACACAACACAACAAAACAAAACAAACAAAAAACCTCCAAACAACAACAACAAAAAACCCCAAACCAGTTATTTGGAAGAAAAAAAATGATCTCTTAGTCATGATGAAGTGTCCCAAAACACACACAACATGTTACGCTTCCAGTTACACATATTTAGGAATAAAAATAAACCCCTTGCTAAGCAGGAAACTTCAAATTATATTTACATCTTAACACCAGAAGAAGAATATTCCTTTCTTCTTCAGCTGCTACAGATGCATTCCCTGTTAATTACATTTTCTTAGCTCTGTGAAAGGCTTACACAAATGTGGGAACACGGTCACATCATGAGGAGAAGTTGGGTTGCCACACAAGTGCTGGTGTAAGGCAAAGATCTTTCTGTACATATCTGGATCTTCACAGGAGTGGAGTGAGCTATCAATAAGCTTGGGCCATCGGAGAAGTTTTATGTCACCATCAAGTGAAGTGGATTTATTATTACAGTCACTGACACACAACTTTTGTGTTTTCCACAGTAACAATCTCCAAGATGGGAACAGCAGGCAATTTTCCAATGGTCTGTAGATAATTGATAGGATGCATAGTGCTGTTTTCTTGCTTCCAGATACTTGGAGGAGTAGCCAGGAAAAGTCGGGAATCTTATTTAAGCACTTGGAATGGGACCGAATTAAGTATCTTAACTGCCTCTTGCATGCACTGTCCTCGCAGAGAAATTGAAGGCCAGAACCACAGCTGGAACAGTTAGGAATGACTAAATATTTTCTTAACGTTACTTTTCCATTGAAACTGTTGCTGTGATTGTCCCTGCTTGTTCCACAAATGAAATGGGAGCTGACCCACACCATCAATCTTCTGTGGTCCTCGCTACCATCGGGGAAAGCTGGCCTTAGAGCCTACCTGCAGCATATGCCCCGAGGAAGAGAAGCAGAGTGGATGCTGGGTGTGTTTCTATTTTGAAAAAGCTTTAGCTTTCAGGAAAGAGGGAAGTGGTTGGATATAGTGTCAGATTTGTGGATTTCACTCTTTACTAAAACTGTAAGGACAAGAAATGGATAAGTACCATTGCTACGTGGGGTTTTTTCATGGCTGTTTTTTAAGGGGGTTGTGGATGTGATTTTGTGCCAATGTTGTGAATTCTTGTTTTTAACTTTTTGCCACTGGAAAGTTCCAAAACTTACCAGGAAAATAAAGTCAACAAGTGGTAGAAACTTAAAACATTTCAGAAAGCAATAGGGAAAGTAAAGAAATGTTCTGTTCAAAGCTTTTGCAGAAGTTTGACTTGATGCCTTTACAAGTATTCTGATACATATTCTTATTTGTCTTTGTTGGAGTAGTGAGGCCGAGACAGAGCTGTGGGGTTAACACGTAACTCATCTAATTCACCAATGTCATCTTCTGTCATTGTGTGATCTGTCACAGTGCAATATGCTCTTTCCAAAGCATTCTTAGTGAATGGTTTATCTTCCCGACATAGGACACTATGGTACAAGAACTTCTTTGAAGAATCCTGGGGAGTCTGTTCCTATGAGGTGTTAAGTGATTTATCCTGAGCTATAATCAGCTTCGGTGTCTTTGAACTTTTCGAAGTGGAAAGGTTGCCCACAGCTTGGTCTCAGGTTCTTTAGCTGGATGGTTCTAGGAATATCTATGCTAGATACTATGCTGGTGACATAGATATTCATTTTACTCTTGAGAATAATGGGACCAGGGTGGGATTTTAGCCTTCTTGGCACAGGTCTCACAGGACTCCAATATAACTAAAAAACATCCCTCCCAAGCTACATTTTTTTCCAAGTTTCTATTTATCAGCCCCATGAAAATCTGTTTCAGATGTGATAGTTATCCATAGCTTTTGTCAGCGAAGTGAGAACCCTCTCTCACACAGTCCCATCCACACTCTGAAACTGCGAACTAAATGTCAAACCAAGAAAATCTTTACCCTCAGGAGGAAAACAGATTAGCATGGCAAGTGTGGTCCACAGACCTTTTGTAGCAACAATTCCTCCAGCAGGAGTAGAGATCAGAGCTTATACAGGCACACAGAAACCTCCTGATGAGGCAATAGCACCTATGCACATCCCTGCACAAAGAGCATATAGGCTGCTTTCTTGAATTATCTTAATGGGATAGCTATAGGACGAGCTTTTGTAAGTTAGATGATGATGACGATGATGATTATTAATGCACAGGTATCCATTTTATCTAATCCTTTCCACACAAGCATTGATATCTTATACAGACAGCATTTTCTTCCAGCCCTCTTTTTTGTAGCCAGTTTCCTTCTTCTTCACAGTATGACTGAGCCAGCTGGTTTGGCCCCTTTACAAGTGTTCATTCTCTCATCCCAAATGCTTTTCACTTTATGGCCTTGCACCTAAAAGTTGTAGCTAATGTGTATGTGCCAAATTTATCCATCACAGCTTTTGGCTTGATGAAGACAAGCTCTCTGCGACCAGAGTCCAGAAGCTTTCATCAGTACTTAAATAAATTAGAATCAGAAACATTTTAGAGAGTTGTTGTATATGAATTGAGAGTTAGCAGCCATGCAATTATAACCTTAGATATGCAGAAATCATGTTTTACTAAGTTACAAATGATACACATCCTTTGCTTTGTTTAAGATTATGTTTTCCCCTGGAGTCTCTGTTGCTTGGTATGGTGCAGCTGTGAAAGAAGCAAATGATTTTTTCTTAACGACTTTCATCCGCTACCACATAATAATGTTTCAACTGCTTTTTTTTTTTTTGGCATAACTGATTTTGAGCCCTGGTTGGCCTGCCAGGTTGGATCTTTCCATCTCTTGTGGATATTTGCTCTACAAACAAAATCTAGGTCTTCAGTGACACTTGCCACTTACCCATGCCAATATTTGTTATCCGCTTCACTACCCAGTCAGTAGCAATGCCAAGCACCAACATCAAGAGAATACAGGCTTTTCACATCAGCAGTCACTTTGAACTACTAGTTGTTTTTTGCTGTTCAGGGGAATTTATGTTGTGGCATTGATTTTGAGATTTAACAACACTACAGGATCAAACAAATGGGGAATCTTAAGATAAAAGACAAATATCACTTATGGGAATCAATTTCACAACCAACATGTTATTTTTCCCATGCGATTCCCTCCCTCCCTCTTCTGTCCAGTTGAATCAAAGAGTTTAAATTCATTGTGTTTACCTTCCATCTCATACTGCTCACCTCAATTTTTTTGTTATTTTGTGTTTTGCCTTTAACACTCCTAACTCTACAACATCTATTGCTGTATAGAAGGCCCTTAAGAAGAGCCTTTTCTTACAGAGACAAAAGCAAGCCTCTTTTCTGTAACGGTATGGACAATCAACATCTACAGAGGTGACATATCATAACTTGAGGACAATCCTCAAGCCAATATAGCAGTAAAAAGGAAGAACCTTAGCAATTCAGAAAGTGCACTCGCAAGAAAGAGTCCTTTAACCAGTAGTGTCTGCAAGATTGGAATCTTAGTAATTCCTGAATCCCACGATTACATTTACCAGTTTATAATCACCATGAAAGAGCTGTCAGGGTGGGATTACTGCACTCATCCCCCTGTCAGCATCACAGATGGGGTGTGAGCAAACTCATCCCTTCGCACTGCAGCAATACAGCTTGTCTCTGATTTTGGGCTGTATCTGATGTGTCAAAATCTAAGGCCAGAGGGAATCCACTGTGCTGTTCTACTGCCAGAAAGGCAAAGCAGAATCACACATGAAAAAGTTCCCAATCAGAAGGGGCATTCCTTGATCAGCAATCAAATGGAGTAGCAACATCCACTCCTTCAATGCCAAACATGACTGCATACATGTGAGTAAGTGGTGTTACCCTGAGGCACTGCACACAGATCATCGTACTGGGCACACGGAGACTCACGTGCCCATAGGTTGAAAATACTGTCTATGATGAGCATCTTGACTGGTAATGCAATTTTATCACTGTAAAATATCAGGTGCAATGAACTTATTTTCCTAGCACACATTTTTACGCTGTAGCACATTCTATATTAATTATGGAAGGTATTTTCACCCACATTTCCAGAGCCTTGTAACCTTGCTGAATGCCAGCAGATGGACCTCTGGACAAAAAGGAGATTTCCTTCCTTTCCAGAAAGCAGTCTTCTAGAAGCTTATAACCATCTGTAAGAAAACTTGATGGAAGGAGAGATAGAGTCTTTCAGGACCAGTTTCTAGATCATGCTGGATTTTACTCCTTAAAAACCACAACGGTGGTGCTGAATAACTACAAGTACCACAAGATAAGTTTATCAGTAGTTATATTATTGTTCTGGGAATAGATTATGCAGATTTATTGTGTTTACTTCAGCCACTTCTTGGAACTTAATTAATTTGTTTTTTCTTCAAAATCTCTAAATTGGAGAAATCCTTACCTACAAGAACTCACCATGAGTATTTTCCTTATGCCTTATTTTCTTTTAACATCAAATACTTTATAACTGAAAAAGGCTACTTTTGCCCCTCCTTTTCTTTTGTAACCGACACTGTTGATGGCGGTGCCACCAGGTTAACGTGGAGACTGGAGGAGGAACATTTTAAAGGAGAACTTTATATAAAGAAGTGTCATTTAGGTGAAGCCAAGAATCCACCAGGTGCAAGAGTTGTGCAAACATCCATTTTGACTACAGATAGCAGCTCCGGTGTTCCGGTGTGAGGTTCAAAATTTGCTGTGTTTTCAGTTGTATTGCTGCAATCTTTATTTCTATTAACCAGTTGGATCAGGGCTTTCAAGAATATTTGCACGTTGAGTGCAACGACAGATTGGTAACAGTTCTTATCACCGTGGCACCTACACAAAATTTAGATATAAACTCAGAAAAGTGGAGAGGGGGTGGAGATTATGTAAAATTGGATTAATGGCATTTCTCTGCTGCTAGTGCGGCGGCAGGAACAGCTCCTAGAATTCAGCAGACTATGCCATGCTGTAGACAGAATGACATGGACTTCATTTGGCTACACAGGTTTTTCATTACTCTGCTTATGAAATTGTCTGCCTTCTTCTACTCCTTAGATCATACATGCCCCACGATAGAACCAAAGGAAAAGCTGACACCAAAAATTGTATTTAATTTTATTTTTTCAAAATCATACCTTTTAAAGCCAACGAAACTGCTATTAACATTTCCAAAAATTGTACATCAAAGGAGAAGAAAAGTTTGTCATAAGGCAGCAAAATTTTTCCTAGAAACAAATAGCACCAAAAGAGCATGAGAAAAAACATCAGCATGCATAAACATCTCTGGGGGCACTGCTAACTGGGGTTCTCAGCAGAAGTGTCCAACTCTCTCTGAGGAAAGGAGCAAGAAGAGGCAAGTCAGAAGCAGTTTCTCCTGACAACTTCCTGAATTTTCTAACCCAGGGAAACTTCACTACAGGCATTTCTACTGGTTTTAGCAACATTGGGAACATTGAAGACAAGATTTTCGCAGGTGCAGCTGTTTCTGGTACTGTGCCATTTAAACTTGCTCAGGCCAATAGTATCAAAGACTAGCAGCCACACAAGTGCTAGCAGTGAGAAAATGCTGCAAACTCAGGTAACCTCTGAAAGCTGCAGAGACCAAGCGTCTCCCGTCGTGTCTGTCAATTAAGTCTTTAAAAGCAGTAGTTACTTGTGTTAGGAAGGAGTGGGAAGCTACTGTATCATTATTGAGGAACTAGAGCATACTCTGCCATCATTCCTTCACGCATAGAGATATTAAAGCATTTGAGGAATGAACCAGGGAAAATCATCCAGAGTTTTAGAATCCATTCTGCATATAAAAATTGTCTAGAGGTAAAATTCTAACCCAGTTGGTGTTGTGGTAATTGTAGCATTTGCTGTATCAAAGAGACAAGCACAGTGACTGGTTTTCCTGAAAAAGAAAAATGATACTTCGTGTGTTCTTTGAAAGGGTTGAAAGCTTTTTTTTAATGCTGTTTTTTGAATGTGGAGAGATACTGAAAAGAATTAATTAGCTTTATTTAAATTATACACTATAATAAATAAAACACAAAGATTGCAACATCAAGCAATATAACTAGTAAGAATTAAAACTGCTGGTGCACATGCATTATAATTCCTTCTTTAATTATTGGTGCCTAACTTCCTTCCCTGGATGGAGAATGAACAGTGCTGAATTAAACACAGATATCCATTACTGCTCGCTCTCTATTCATTGCCGACTCATTGCTTCTCTGTGTGCTTCCATTAATTTCCTTTGCAGCACCCCCACGAGCTGCAGGGTTGCTTTCATTGCCGAAGCACCAAGATTAAAGAAAATATATTAATCAGCATCTAATGGGACTTGATTAATCAATCTTCTATGTTATGAAATATCCAGACTATTTATGGTAAACTGCCCACTGACTTCATTTAGTTCAGAGGTAAGCTACGCTAAATGAGGCCCCAGCATCTTAAGACTGACATTGTGAAAACACATCCCTCAAGCCCTTCACAAAATCAGATCAAGTGATGTGGCGCTTGGCATCACACAGAAATTTCTGTTAAATCAAATATCTTACAATGTATTTAGAATGTAGAGAATATTCAGTAGCTTCAGTCTTGATCCTGCTTTTCCCCCCCTCTAATCTTCCTAGAAATGACAGAAGGATTACATAGAAATTAGCTTATTTTACTGATCAGATCTGCCCCAAAATAGAACAACTCTATTCAGTGCACTAAAAAGATGCATGACTCGTGTGCATAGGAGGGCGAGGTGGGAAGGCTGTAGTTAACTGCGGGTTATAAAGCATAAAAGGAACAAACTGAAGTTGTGCAGGCAACATACCCTGTTTGCTTGATTTTCCAAATTCAGTGTGACCTCATGTAATATAAATAATATTCTTAATTAGAAAAGAAAAATAAAAATCAAAGCTAAAAGAGGCTTTGCTTTATTAACCAGACAGTTCTTTTGGTTTGTTTTTTTTTTTTTGTTTTTACACCTGTTAGTCCTACATTTGTCTCCCAGGTTTTTTTCTTCCTCTATATACACGCACAAATTGCAGGGCAGACTCTATAACCTCTTGCTCCAAGATTTGACACACTTTTCGGATTCTGGGCGAAAAGTTATAAGGAGAATGAAAAGGGTAATACATGGTTTAAAGGACAGCCCAGAGAGCTGGGGCAAAAAGTTTTTGTTAGGTGGGGAAGGTGCCAAGGACAGACTGCCCCCGGCACTCCCAGGGCCTGCAGCCCTTACACTCCATCAGGTTTTTCATGTCCAGGTCTTCCAGCAGTCAGCGTCCACAAAGGCATCTGAAAGATGATCAGAAACTGCAGGCTGTGGGGAGGTCTCTCGTCCAACCTTCTGCCCACAGCAGGCAGGGCCAGCTGCGTGGTCAGACCAGGCTGCTGGGGGCTTTGCGGACAAACCCCGAGGAATCCACTCCACTGCCGGACTGTCCTCAGCGTGGAAACGCTTCTCCTTACACCCGGCCTGACTCCTCATTTCCACTCGTTGTCCTTTAGCCTCCACTACGCAGCCCAGTGCGGACCCCACCGCATCCTCTCAACCGCCTTCCCCAGGTGCTGCGGGGGTGCCCTTAGCCCCTCGGCGCGATCTCTTCCCCACGCTGGACCAGCCCCGTCCTTCAGCTTCCCCGGCCCGGCCACTTCGGGACCCCGTCGAGCTCCCGCCCGCGTCTCCGTGTCCATGCCGGGCTGGAGGCAGCGCCAACGCGGGGCTCTCGCTGCTGCTGGGCTGAGAGCGGCAACCGCCTCCCTCCCCTGGCCGCCGCCGCGCTCCCCGCACGCAGAGCCCGCGGTGCCGCCGGCTCCTTCGCGCACCCGCCAGATCACTGCGAGTAACATCAGCGGGGTACGAGCGTGCGCGGAGACACCGCAGCGGGGACGGAGACACCGCAGCGGGGACAGAGGCGCCTCACTGCCCGCACGGCCGGCAACCGTGCCCGGGGAGCGGCGAGGCGGCGCCTGCGGCACGCCGGGGCTCGCCGCTGACCTTCC
>JANHFX010022616.1:0-12809 GCA_027560015.1 Chloroceryle amazona | reverse complement strand
CCAAAAAAAAAGTAAACAGTCTCATCTGTGTTGTGATGAGATGTCTCATATGGTCTCAATTAAAAGTTGGAAATGAGTCTAGGTTGGATGTGTACATGGTGAGCACTTCAGGATTTGTGAAGTACAGTATTGGTCTTGAAGCTATTGTAGAAGAGCAGCTTACCTTAGTAATAAGTGAGGAATGCCACAGGAATATGTGTTTTCAGGAAGGAGGGAGTAACCCACTGGCTGTAGTTCATACCTCAGTGCCTGATTGCAAAGACCAGGGCCGGGCTGGGAGTTGTCACATCTGTATCTGATGTAAACCCAGGGCCTGTGTTCCTGCAATGTTAATGAACTGAGAGAGAGGAGAAGGGAAGGGCTCAGCCTTCAGCAGACTTGGGAGGATATAAGATTTCTAGGGCAAGAAAGACCCTGGAAGGGAGAGAGAGGGAGCTAGGTGAAATACTGAGACACATGACGAAGATCTCAAGTTTTAGAGGTGGAGTTTTTTTGCTTGGTTGGTTTGCTTTGCTGTGCAACTACTGGCAATTTTGCAATCACCACTTGACTCCTTGAGTTTTCATAATAAGATGTGTTTGTTTTGTTTCTGAAGTGGATTCAGGCAAACCCAACTGGTGCAATGTTACACTATTCTTTCCGATAGCAATAAGGAGCCATAGAAAATGGTTTTCCTGGAGTATCTTTAAGGTGCCTGTGAAGCAAGACTGATTTACCACTCCTAGGAGCAAGGGTGCAACTCCTGCTAAGTTGAAAAATCAGAGAAAAAAGGGGAAGAGCTGTTTCTGGGAGTCCCTGAGAAGGGAAGTGTTTCTGTAGCTTAAAGGACTCAAAGTCCCTGTGCACCTAGTTCAGGAAGATGCTATTTCCCCATATTGCGCTCTACATAAAGCAACTGCTGGGCTGGAGGATTATCCTACACATAAACGTGTACGTGTGTATGTATTTATCTCCACTGCTGTTTCTCTGGTGTCTCACTTTATGGGTGTATCTCATCTATGTTAAACAACATACTAAGGCGTGTCTGGAAGCCCATGGGCTTTGTTTGTGAGGCTGGAACACGGATTGTTGAGTTTTATTTACAGTCCAGTGTAATGTTACTTCTGTGGGGCCCTGGCCATGGAGGGCTCACAAGACCCCATTGCTGACTCATCAGAAAGTCACGCCTGTGCATGTTGCTGGGACAAACTCAGATCTTTTTCTGCCTGTTCTAGAATGCTGCCCACATGGCTTTGAGTGTCAGGTCAAAAATAACCTTGACTTTTTTTAGCAAACACAATCAATAAAACAAGAGCCAATCTGGCCGCCGCCTCCTTCCCAGCTGTGGTTGCTCCATAGCTTCTGGCTCCGGGCTGCTCCATCCCTCCCTGAAGGTCATTGCTTGGATGCTGTAGCTTCAGCATGCCCTGGTGGTAAACTCGCATCATCCTATTCTTGCTTCTTTCCATGTTGATTCGTTCTCTTGGAGGACCCTCTCTATTGGTACATTAGAGTTGCAGATGAGAAATGTCTTCAAATTGTGTTTCCAGACTTGCTGAGTCCTGCAGTCTTGTGGCCCAAGACCTGAACTTGCAGTCCTGCCCTGCCTGAGAAGGGTTTCAGCAAGCTGGCGGATCTCTTGACTGACTCCTCCCAGTCTGTGTTTTGTTCCGCAAGTGTTCGCAGGGGCCTTAGACATTGGCAGGGAATACGAAATGGCTGTAGTAATGTCCTGTTTCTCATTCTGTCTGGGACAAAGGCAATTCAAGCTGATGAGCAGGTCATGGAGGATGAACTGTAACTTACACTGTCATGCAGCAGCTGGTTGGGAGCTTATGCTGCGTCCTTAAGCTAACGCCTTGGGGTATGCAGACAATTATGGAACATGTGGAAAGCAGAGGTGACTCTTGTAGGTCTCTGCTTTTCTTGGATCTGTGTAGTGAGAGCAGAGAAATATGTTTAGATTTAGTCCAGGCTTTGTATTTTTCTTTTTTTGAGCTGGATATTATTTGGAATATGGCTCAAATAGATCCGTATTCTTGTGTCATGGTAATTCATCTTTTCTTGTTCAAGCACAAGGATTAGTGAGTACTGAAGGAGGAATGTGTGGCCCCTGTGACTGCTCTGGAAGTGGTCAAAGTTACTTCTTCCATTTACTTACCCTCTGGACCACCACGTGAGGTCCTGCAACCTTTTTACCTAGAATCATAAGATCATGGAATGGTTCTCAGTGTTGGCTTATCATCTCAACACTGCATTGCTTGGAAAGGTTTCCTTTCTCCAGAGCCAAGTCCAAAGCCAGCTATTGCATCAAGGCAGATGTGAGCTTGGGTGCATGTGTTCATAAACTTCAAAGTTGGGCTTCTTTCGTGTATTGTCTAAGGGGACCAGACAGATGTTTTTCCCCTCTCAGTACACTGAAAGAAGACCACCTCCACTTGCTCTCCAGCAAAGACCCTCTTGAAAATGTTTGTGCTTTCTGGTGGGAAGATGTCTGTTTAATCTGGGAGAAAGCCTAAACTGGACAAGGACTGCCTGGGGGATGAAGGCTGAGCTCCTTCCCCACCATTCAGTGTTGCAGCTTGTTAGCAGAGACCCGTGGCCACAGCCAGCCGGCCACGCTGCTGCCAGCGTCGCTCCTGTGCTGCCGATAACAGGAGACCCTGTTCTCTGGGGCTGTTGATCTGTCACCTTCCTCCGGCTCTGTTATTTACTGAATAATGATACAGCGGTGACAGATCTATTTCTGTTTTTGTTCTCTATAACATACCTGCCAGAGTGCCTCAGGCAACTGAGGAATTTATAATAAAGGCACAGTTTCCAAACTAAGTTTGGTGCTCTGCTGCCAGCAGTGCTTGCAGCCAGCAAAGACTAGGAGCAGTCTTTGTCTACCCCAGTAAGAGACTGGATAAATATGATTTATTTTTTTTTTCCCTATTTAGACCCCTTTTTTTTTTTTTTTTTTGTGAGGTTTTTCTTGCATTCAGTCCTTTTGTGCAAGCCATCTTGATTGTGTCTTTGTTTTACTGATGTGCCCAGTGAAGTGCAAAGAGGACTCAGGCAAGGATGTTCAATGGATTTGTTGCACATGCCACACTTGGCAAAGCCATGTTATTTGACTTTCCCAAATCACTGAAAAAACTATAAAAACTAGCATGAGGAACTACTTGTTTTGGCAGTGTGATGAGTACTGTATGTATTTGAGGGTGTGGATGCTGAAGCCTGAGTAGGTCCAATCACCAGATCTGTAGCAAGAAGGTTTTGGCTGAAGGAAGGTGGGAAGAGGTGTGTGGCTGGTTGGTAGGCCATGATGAGCTCTTACTGTGCACTGTCCCCTGCATGGGCAGAGTGACCATCTGGTTGTGCCACAGCTGAACTTTTTTTTTCTTCTTCACAGACACATAGAGAACTGGAAGAACTTGCAGACGCTGAATGCTGTTGACATGGAGCTGTACACAGGACTCCAGAGGCTGTGAGTATGTCATGCATGTTGGGGAGAACAGCAAGCACTGGGTAGCCCCTTCCAACAAAGATCTGCAGCTTCCCTCCATTCGCAGTCTCCACACCAAGACGTTTGGAACCTGTTTAAGCTACTGGTTCTGCTGTATTTTGCCATGAGACTGCAAAATGGAGATAAAATGCTTTTTGGTCTTTGATGAGTCTGCAGGAAGAAAGATTGCTAGCTCCTGACAGCTCTGTTGACACATGTCAGCTTGACCTTTCTGCTGCCCCACTGTTCTTGTTCTGGGCTTGTACATTGTTCTGACTCATTTCAACACCATAATGCAAAATTCCAGCTGTCTCCACCAATTCTTTATTGCTAGTCCTTGTTTAGCTCAGTTGCCATCATGGTGCTGAACAATAAGGGAAGAGAGACGATAAGGGAAGGGAGGAGAAACTGAGGTTCATGAAGTTGAAGGGACTTGCCAGTGCTTATGAAGTCTCACCAAGTGAGGATATCACTTAATTCTTCCTCCTGTAGCTGGGAGTGCCCTGGGTGCTGCTTGTATGAGATGTACAGTGTTAATCGGAGGCTCTGTTCACGTTTCACATGATTCACTGGGAGTTTTACATGAGGTACAGCTTGCCTGCAGGCTGGAGGAGAGGTGTATGTTGCTGAGCACTTGTTAACCAAACCCCAGCAAGCTGTACTTTTAACCTTGTCAGCAGGCTGGATGCTTTTCTCATGTCATCTAAGAAAGCAGCAATGGAATTGGGCATACTTTTGTCTGCAGCAGGTATTGATAAACCCTGGTCATAGTGCTGATACAGCTTCTCCAAAACAGGGTAAGAAGAGGATTCCCCTTCGATGTCCATAACTCCCCACAAAAAAATACACACTCCTTCTTATCTGAGCTGCAAGAAGAAGAGTTTTCTCTCGGGTTTGAAGAAGGGAGGGAGATGGCAGTGCTGGAGGTTAGGTCTGCTGTGGGGCCAGGCAGTGCTTCTTGTGAAGATGGAGGGAGGAGAGAAGAGCAGGACATGCTCTGGATCACTCCAGCAAGCCTTGGTGAATATGGGGAGAGAGTCTTGCCCAGCAGCTGCTCTGTGCTGAGCCTGTGCTGTTGCCATACAAGATGAAGCTGAAAAGCTGTTTCCTCTCTGCTTGCAGCTTCCAGAGGCTATCTGGGGAGAGATATGCCTCATGGGGGGGTGTGTGTGTGTGTGTCTAATCAAGGGCTCCCAGTAGACCTTGGGTACTGAGCACAGGGTTTTAGGGCAGTTGTCACCCTTGACTCCATCACTGCCCTTCTGCATCTCTTTGCAGGACAATCAGGAACTCAGGACTACGAAACATCCAGCCACGCGCCTTTGCCAAGAACCCTCACCTGCGCTACATGTGAGTGCTGGCAGCTCCTGCTCCTGTTTCCCTCTGCTCCCTGTGAAAAGGGGATCCCCAAAGTGCCTGTCAAGGGGAGCACTGGGAGGGAAGGGGAATGCTGATGAGGAATGGAGGGAGATGTAAAGGGGGAGGAGAAGGAAAAGCAAAGTTGCAGGGAAGAGCAGTATGGGGCAAACTCTTGCTGGGCAGCTGATGGGCTTCAGTGTTTAATAACTGGTCTGGCTTTGATTGCCACTCTAATGATCACTTCATTAATGGCCTTGTGGCAACCAGTGTCCATTGCCCTTTCTGCAGATTTTGGGGGCAGCCATATACTCCAGCACACAGCCAGAGCCTGCCCTGCTTTTCTATCAAATCCTGGGGTGCAGGACTGCCAGCTCTGCTCCTAAATACCAACTGCTTAAACTGTAGCAGGCTTGGGGTAGGGATGTTTTGTGACAGAGAGATGGGAGGCCTGTTACCATGTGACATTGCCTAAATGCCCAGCTGCTGTGGCATTGTTACCTACCAGGTACAGTCTCCTGGGGAATTCTCACATTCTTGAGGCAAAGGGCACCAATTGCTTTTCTGGATAGTTATTTGCTCTTCCCAAGGTGATAAAGGAAAGCTTGAATTTCAGGCCAGTGTGCAAGGTGCTCTGTGGGCCTGAAATATCTTGTTCGAGTGACTGTGTCCAAGATCAAACCCCTCTCAGCTCCAGTATAGATATAAAAGTTGAAAAGGGGTTGGTGAGAGGCCACGGCCTTTGACACGAGCTGATGGGCTGGATGGAGAGTGTGTGTATTCTGGTTTTTTGGAAACCAATGCTAGTGGCTTCTTCCAGGAGAAAAACAGCCGCAGTGCTCATCCATTTGAATGTGCAGATACATGTGGCCATCGATATGGGCATGGTCCTGGCAAAGTGAGATAGATGTGACCTGCAGAGCAGGATAGTTTTGTCTTTTGATGTCTGCTCAGAGATGATGTGAACTGAAAAACCCCAAAAGCTTCCTTTTTGGAAGACCAGTTACAGTTGCTAAGTGACAGCAAAGTACTTGCTAAATAGATCTGCAGTACCAATGGCATGAATAGTTAAGGGCAGCTCGGAGCCTTTCTGAGTTTAAAGAAATGCTTATTTTGTCATGGTAAACTCTCCTTAATGCTGACCACTGGGATTTTCCTGATTTCTGCAATTTGTTGTTTTGATTTGTAAGGTCTGTTTTGTATTTTCTGTAGTTGGTTCTTACTGGGAAGCATTCTTCCTGAACACCTTTCCCAGTTGAGGTTGTTTGGTTTTTTTTTTGAGGGGTTGTGTGTCAGTTGTGCAATTGCTGTTCATGTATCTAGCAGATAAAATGAGTAACATTTGATTCCTGATGAAATTAGTTTGGATGTCATAGGAGTTTAAAAGGTCACATACACTCATTTTGAGACTGAATGTGTAGTTAATGTGTACATATGCAATTGTTGTTGCTTCTTCCAAAAGTGTTTGGTTTTGTCTTTTGAGATTACTTTTGAGATTGGAAAAAAACCACCCACATCCATCTTGTGTCAAGAGTTAAGGTTGGTATGTGGTGATGAAATATGTGTTTGTTTACTGCTTGGGCCCTGTAAAATTGATCATGTTCTTAACATCTTTCTTTCCTTGCCTTTTGATGCTCGAGGCAAGCAAGTATGTTATTTGATTAGTGTTTGCCAGTGGGTTTTGATGCTGTTCCTAGGACTGGCAGTGTGGATATTTGTGAGGTGGATGTCTGCCACTGTGGATGATGAGGATCTGGGGATGGAGACCTGGTGCTTGCAGGAATGGCAGCTCTCTCCTGCTCCCCATGGACTCTCAGACCACAGTGACACTGCTGCCTTGCAACCAAACTGCTTTTTCTGGGGTGGTTCCTGAGGCTTAGTGCAGCCTGGCAGGTGCCTGGTGTCACCCAGGGTGCCTTTCATGTCCATGGCACTGTGCAAGTACATCAAGGTGCCTCTCTGGCTGCTCCACAGCCGTGGCCTCCTGGGGAGCTTGGCTTGCCAAAGACCTGACATTTTCTGCAGGCACTGCACATGGGAGACAGGGATAAAAGGATTAATGGAAATGTCACTCTTCTGTAAGTCTTGGGCTGCTGTAACTAGGTACAGTAGCTGACAAGAGTGACGGATACTGTCCGAGTCCCCTTGTAGCAGGGCTAGCTGCAGTAGGATGTGCGTGTGGGGCTGGGGACCTTGGGATGGTGTGCTTGAGGATTGTTGAATTACTGCTGCATGTTAACACTGCTGACTTGGTTTTCCTCTTCCTTTCCTGGATGCTTGGATGGTTGCAGGTGGAGCTGAGTCAATAAGATAGCAAATGTGTCTAGTAAATGACAAAAGTTTCACTGCCAGAGAGTGCTGGCACAGGGAGGGGGGAGGACTGGCTGGACCTTTGCTGGGTCTGAGCAGCAGCTGGCATTTTTCCATGTGAAGCTCATGTACAAGTTAAATCCCAGCCTCCTGCTAAAGTGATTTTTTTTTCCCAGTGTCTTTCATCAAGGTTTTCTCCTCTCAGATGGGCCAGATAACCCTGTCTTCTCCCAGCAACTTCTATTTCTAGTCCTTCCTTGGTGCACGTGCTTGTCTTCAGACCCCACCTGTGCAATCACAAGCAGATCACTTATCCCATCTCTAATTGCAGGAGCTCAGGTTTGTGAGAGTTTAAGATAATGGTTCTGAATGAGGTTTGGCTTGTGTATTCGTTTCCTCCACCCCCTTCCCCCTCACAGAGACAGGGAGGAAAGGTGAAAAACCCAGGAAGGGGATTTTCAGCCACCAGCTGCATGAGTGGTAGACCTCAAGGTGCTCCAAAGTGCAGTCTGGCAAGGTCATGCTTGTCCTCTAAGGTTTGAAATTAGCTGTGGAAGTGTAAGGGGCTTGAGGCCAACCTAATCAGTGAGGAACAGTGGATGACAGGGATCCAGAGGTATGGATCTAGAAATAGCTTTGGATCCCTCTCACTTCTCCTTGAATGAGGGGTTAGGGCTCCATGGCTCGTCTGAGTGTTGGTACTGTGAAGCCTATTGCTGCTGCAGAGGCAGTTATTCCAAACTATAACAGTAAGTTTTGCAATGTGGATCTACCTTTTCTGTCAATTGGGCTGAGGCAGTTGACTCCTTTCAGAACAGCTACTGTCTGGGTGTTAAATAGGGATGGATGTGGGTCTGATCAAAACTGGGTATCCTCCGGTGTCATTTTTTGCCCTCACTGGAGGACTTCTCACTGAGCAAAGTTGTGTTGGATTTGCAGTCCCATTTCTGTGAAGCTTTGACTGCCCTTTGGCTAATAAGGGGATGGTCCTGGAGAACACTGTGCGCTGGATGCAATGCCCAGCAGATCTGGGCTATAGAAAACTGAGCCCTTGTAGTCAACACTCATGTAAGTTAGTGTTAGCAGGTGGTGCAGGTGAATGTTTGATGGTGACAGAAAACCCTAGTCTTTGGCTTGAAGCTGTACAAGAAAACTCCAGGATGATATGGTTCCTAAATTTGAGACATACAAACCATCTGAATACGTATTTACTATGTTGCTGTGTTTAGCACAGCTTACTGATGAAAAAGTTTTGTATGCTCTTGCTCTCTCCATCCTTAATAGTGCAGGAATTCTTTAGACAATTTATTTGAACTTGATAAGGGATTATATGTCATAAGGATATCAAGTTCCTCCAAGTATCATGAAAATAAGCAGAGGATACTAGAGGTTGTTATAGTGCCTTGTGAGGAAGAATACAACATTAGCACATTCCTCACTGGGAAGTCCCCAGTAGAGTTCAGCTTCACAGTGCACTGGGAATCAGTGCACAAGAGAGGACAGGAACTAATTGCTCTTGGCCAAAGTGTCCACCTTTCACTGGCTGTGGGACAGTAGAGCTGTGCATGTAGGAGAGTAGGCTCCTGACAGGTTGTTCCTAGAGCTAGTCAAGATGACATTTGCAGTGCCTGAGTCCACCTTTACTGGGAAGCAGGTACTTAAGAGACCGTGATTCCCTCTAAATGCTTTCCTGGGTGGCTGCGTACTCAACCAGCCAGTCAGGAGGTACTGTCGTGTGTTTGCAGAAGGTAATTGTGCACACCTTATTTATTGTGTAGTAAAGAAAACAAATTAAGGCTGTGTAATTATAGAGACAGACACACTTTTACATAAGGCTTAAGTAGTCAGATTTCTATTTAGAAAATTAATAATTGCCATTTCTTTCTGCATTCAGAGGCTCTTTTTAAATGGTCTTCTGGAGGTTTATATGTGCCCTAAATTGGTTTGTGGACTGGCCAAGACACAGCTCCTGTCAAAGAGCTTTCTGTCAGTGCTGTTTACCAGAGTAAGGGTGGGGTTGAGGATCAAGCTTTCCCTTTCAGTCTTCACCCAGGAGTCTTAAAGCTGGAGATCCTGAAGTGCTTTATGTTGAGTGTAAATGGGTTTTGAGTACAGTATGGTTGCATCACCTTCTGTTCCACAGGCATTTTTATATATGTGGTCCTGTCAGTTGTTTTCTCCCAAAAATGGGTGTTGGGAAAGATCTGAAAGGTTCTGGCAGGTATGTGCAGAGACCTGCTTTGCGTGGTGAAGGACTGAGCTGGCTGATCTATGGGCTTGTTTTCATAGGCAAACCTGAGCTGTGATTAATCTGGAGCCTCTTTGAATGTCCTCTCTAGGTTGTGTTTTCTAAGAATGCATTCAGCCTCACTGTCCTGGTTGGGTTCATGGTAGTTGTGCAGTGTCAAATGAACTGGTACCCTGATACTGTATGTATGTAGCATTGACATTGGAATTCACAGAGATGTGCTATTGTTTCGGGATTTTAATAGGAAAGAAACTGGGTTGCGTCCCCTGAAAATTGAGGTGGCACAAGATTGGTGAGTTGCTCTCTCCCCTCTCTGGTGCTGTTTCAGGACAGTACTTGAAGCTCTCCAGCAACTGAGGTCTTTGTGCTTTTGAAGGGCTGCAGGCAGCTGTCTTTCAAGGCTGGCAAGGTTCACCTTCTTGGCTCTGTGTGTCTGGGAACTTGACTGTGATCTTACACTAAATAAAGAAATAAACAGAGTGTTGTGGAGTGGTCTGGGTTGGAAGGGACCTTAAAGATAATCTACTTCCAACCCCCAGAATTTGAATTAAGTATAGCACTGTTCCCTCTCAGTCATGGCTTGAGGGTTGTTTTCCCCTGCTTTGTAGTTAATGTTCTATTGCCTTGCTCTTAAAGAGCCATTTTGATGTGAGGAGCAGGGTTAAAGTCCCTCTTTTGCTTTCTTCCTGTAACAGCTCCAGGCCCTGTGACTGCCTGCACCCTTCACTTGGTTCTGGATGTCCTATTACCCTTGCTTCTCCTTTGTGATTATTTCTTCCTGTTTTGTCCTTTCATCAGTGCACTGCTGTCATATTCATCCCGTCAGTCGTCTTCTAACCCAAACTATCATGTGTTAATTGCTCTTGATTTCCCATCCATACTCTCGAGTCCGGGCAGCCTAACAAGTCTGTGGGTTTCAGCTGGGGCACAGTATATGACTGTAAGCTCTTAGCTCACTGGAAGGGTGAATTAAAATGCATTTATCTAAACCACCTCCTTGATAGTGTAATGACTTTATTTTGTATTTGCAAAGGACTGAATAGGAACTAAATTTCTCTGTGAATATAGGCAAAATAAGAAATACGAGAGATTTAAACAGCCTTTAGTTTCCATTAGGTGAATCACAGAATCACTTAGGTTGGAAAAGACCTGTAAAATTGAGTCCAGCCATTAACCTAGCACTGCCAAGTCCACCACTAAACTACGTCACTAAGCACCACATTTACCTGTCTTTTAAACACCTTCAGGGATGGTGACTCAACCACTTCCCTGTCAGGCAGGGTTACCCTTTGATTCTCATTTGTACTCTATGGATGTTCCTGCTCCAGCTTCTTCTAGGAGCAAACTTCTCTGTGCTGCAATTTACTCAGAGAAGCATTTTTCCCCATGTGTCTCCAGTTCTTCTATAAAATGCTGTATGTCCTTACAGTGTAGTTACTAAATAAATGGCAGTAACATCTCCCTTGCTTCCATAAACTTTTTGACTCTGCCTCCCACCTGCTTTGTTCCCTGGATGCCAGTGTAGTGCAGGTCCTCGCTGATATTCTAATTGGCAGCAGTGATTTGATGCATTTTTATTCCCAGTTACTGCAGGTGACCGATAAGGAGTTAGCTGTAGCTTTTCCTTTTTCTGAAGAGATAGATTTTACCAGCCATTGTGCACAAGGCCAGAGGAGAGACCAGTTCTCTTCAGGACTGTGGCTTTCCTTCAGTCTGGGTAGAAATCATTTGACCTGCACTCAGAGGCTGGGTAACTAATTCCTGGCCACAGGCTGCTTCACTTGGCTGAGGAGAACGCTTGTTGTATTGTAAGAGGAGGCAGAGTGGTGAGTTTGTGACTGATATACTCCACTGGGACCTGAGAAAGAAAGTTTCCAACTCCAGCACTGTGCACCTCGTGGCAGGACCAGTCTTGCCTCGGTTCCCTGTCTGAAAACCTGAAATAATAACATTTGTGTTCTCTGCATTTATTTGATCTATTTGCAATATAACATCTTGTATGGCTTCTAGTGAAACACAGCCTTGAATTGTTGGGTGCTGTTGCGATGTAAGCTGAGTTATAATAATGCTATCACAAATATTTGTTGCCTGCTCATATTCTTATGTTCTGTCTATAACTCTGGTACCTGGGTGCTCAGGATTTTCCTGTTGCTTTGTCTCTCCTTCCTTCCTTTGAAATGTTGAGATGTTCTTTCCAGCTGTGTTGTGTGCCTATGAGACTTATTTCCCTTTACAAAATTTGATCGATTGACTTTTGGCAGATGTGTGAAATGGGCAACTGGTTTTGTGAAAGTCCTGTAAATTTTCCCTGTCCCTTCTAAAAAAAAAATCTCTGGACAATGGTGGGTGTGTTTTGTATGAGGCTGTTCCTACACGGGTGGGTGTGCTTTTTGTGTTGTTTTTACAAGCCTTGTTTCAGGTTTGGGTTAAAATGTGAACTTTAGATAATTTGGGATTTTGTGGGGCTCATCCCCTCTGGCATAGTCCTTGCTGTGAAACAAAGCCCTGATGGATGTTTTGTTGTGACCTTCCCTTCAAAGAGAAGCCAAACATTCCTCTTGGATGGGATCCTGAACATGAGGTGTAGTTGTGTCTTGGTTCAACCTCACCATATCTTCTGAGGCGGTACTTTTTGGAGGTGCTCCAGAAACTGCCTCTGTCTTTTTGCTTGATCCTTAGTTTTAGATGTGGTGCAAAGCATGTCTTCCCTACCTATGTCAGTGCGAGAAGGTGGTGCACAGAGAGAAGGACCCTCCCCAAGAGGGACCTAAGGATATGGAAACCTGCTTGAAAGCTGCTGGGGGAGTGAACAATCATGGCAGGATGAGTGCAAGTTAAGTGACCACACAAGTTATTTCACCTGGGATTTTTCTTCCCATGATACCGGTTTAATAACAGTGTGATTGCAGGGCTTATTTTCCCTTTTTGATGTACAGGCAATAAGCACCAGGGCAGAAAAATAGAAGCATTAAAATCATATGTTATTTGAGCAATAAGATACGGCAGGGCATGAATGATGGGACATTAATTCATGATGGTGTGTGACTAGGCAAGAATTTAAATGTCATGGGTTAGGCAGTCGTGCGTTTTATTAGAATTATAAAATTTTATTAGAAAGCTGGGTGAGAGGGTGGAGCTTCCCAACAACCCCCTCCCCTTATTTGTATCTAGGGGATGAGCTGTGAATTATGTCGGATGCAGGATACTGACAAGGCTGCCGGCAGGAGCCAAAGGTAACCGTGCCTATAGACTTGTTAGTGACTGAGGATGTTCCCTGTCTGCGGTCGTCCGGAGTGCCGTGAGGTCTCACGTGGCCGTCCCTTGGGATTCTCCCCAGGCAGCCCCGCACCTAGCCTTTTCCTTTAATTCTTTTCACAAGAAGCAATAATTCCTGCTCAAATGTCATTGTGCTTTTACTTCCTTTCC
>JANHFX010022613.1:0-13342 GCA_027560015.1 Chloroceryle amazona | reverse complement strand
AAGTTGCACTTAGAATATATAAATATATATATATAAAACTGAAGCCCCTGTGAGCTTGTACCCAGAGAAGTCACTTCACATGATTGTTTTGTTGGCCAAGTACTGGATTGCCATCTACTGGAGAGTAAAGAAATAAAATCCAATAAACAGATATTCCATAGTAAGAGAACTGTGTTGCCTGTGCATTTTTTGGCTTTAATTTTCCCTGCTTCCATGCAATTCATCCAAGTCAGTCATGGCCTATAAAATTGTTAGTTGTTATGGTAAACAGCTTCTGGTCTTCCCTATCTTCAAAGTTAGCCCACATAAATAATACTTCCAGGGTGAGGCACTTAAAAAAAAAAAAAAAAGAAAAGAAAAAATAGTTTCTTCCAAATGAACATATGTGGTCCATTTAGAGCTGGAATTATTAGATAAGCAGACAGAAAAAAAAAAAAAAAAAGTGTTGCTGAGGATTAAAGCTTTCTTAGTCCTGAATTCTGTATAAAATTACTGCTAGCAGAATTTATACCAAAGGGAGATTAAAATGTAATACCTAAAGCATTCTCCCTCTGTCCATCTCATCTTGCCTGTGTAATGAATCTCTGTATTAAGCTATTAATACATAGTAATCTCTTGCTGCCTTCCAGTTTTGAGGTGTTTTTTGTTTTTGTTTGTTTGTTTGTTTGTTTTTTAAGACTATAGAGTCAAATATTCTTACAAGGTAGGAAACAGAAGAACTAAAATGGGTGCTACAGCTTCAGCTCACTCTGCCAAGCACTCTGCAACTACTTGGATGAGCCAAACATGTTTCCTACAGGATGCTCCTCTTGATTGCTGCAGAACCTGACTTGGCATTAAGAAGCTGTCCAAGTAGCAAATTTAAAAGAAGGAAAACCAAATAATTCTGTAGGACTATGGACAACATTACTGAGGAAGTTTGAGGCAGATACCAAATGAGGCAGGTCTGTACAATAACTGAATGAACAGTTTTGTGGCTATGTCAGTTGAGGCTGGTTTGAGTCATGCCTATAACTTATAAAATATGAAAAAAAACAGATACTTTGCTTAAAAAGACAGATGAAGGGTATTGAAGGGCTGGCTGTATTTCAGGAAGAACATACTCCAGCTACTGCAGCTCTTGCAAGTCCTTCTGCCTACCTGCACCCCTGCCTTTTCCCCGTCTTTCTTTATGTCTGTCCTGTGCCAGTGACATATTTTCACTCCCCCTTTTCTCCTCATCACCTCTCCTTGCTTACCTTGTCATTGGATCATTTATTGAGGTGCTTGTTCCAGCCTATTCCTCTCTGCTCTACGGTCCACAGCCATGAGTATTTCATCAAGACAATCTCTCATTGCTGCTGAGGCTCAGCTGGTGCAGCAGGAGAAAGGCTTTTTTCAGGGACCAGATCCTGACGCGTTACGGCAAATCGGCTGAACGGTTCCACATGGAGCACAGAGGCTGCAACCAGAATTCAGATTTGCTGTAAGCTGGACCATTTTCAGTGCAAAATAAATAATTAAATAGAATTTTCATGATTTAACCATTACATTCTAACAATCAAACAAAAATCATGGTTTTTACATGGTTGAATGATTTTTCTTAGGGGGGAAATAGATCAGTATGCAGCATAGCCAGAGGAGTCCAGCCTCCTGGGGCTGGTCACTAATACTTATGAGAACAGTGTTTATCATGCTAATTCAAGGGGTTCTTTTTCAGGAGAAAGTACATTTCTGCTAATCTCCTTTCCTTCAAAACAAAGCACATTGGTTTTATTCTCTGTCTTTCACACAGGGCATGCTGTGTCTCTTTGAAGAAAATCTACCACACCACCTGACTTTGATCATATTCAACTTTGTAGCAACCCTTAAGACACAGGTAAATCTCAGTGCTAAGCAATGTATGACTGAGAGGGAAGAAAAGAATCATTTTGCTATCAGTACAGTTCTCCTCCAGGCTCCAAGTCAGAAGATAGTCTATTGGTTCAATTTTCTGTGCAGGAGCTTAGATATTTTTCCATTTTGATGAGACTATATTTCTTAAAAACAAAGAAAAAAAGCCAGACAGTGTGAGAAGCCATGACAGTTTCCAAGGAGTGCTTTGAGAGACAGTGTGCAAGAGACAGAAACTCCAGAAAAAAATATTGTATTTCTTTTGCCCAATAACTTTTCTAAATGGCATCAAAAGAAAAAAGCTCTGGAATTCACTAATGTAGCTCCATGCCCTTTTATTTGCTTTGTGCAGCGCCCACAAGAACCAACACCACATGACAGCCAGCCAGTCATCCCCACAGCCACACTACCTGTGCCATCCCTGTGCCACTGCAGCCCCCTCCCAGCCTGGTGTCCAGGAGAGGGCTGTGCCACATCTGGCAGCTCCCCCTGCCCACCGGTGTTCATGGCTCAGCCAGAGCCCAGGCAGCCTCCAGGTGTGACATGCAGATGCAAAACTGGGGAAAGCCCCTTGTCTGCATGAACAATTCCCTGAACTTGGAGCTAGAAATCTGATCTTAACAGCAAATTATCACTGCCTTGAGTATGTGTCTTGCTGCTAGTGGCTACTTTACACTTGTCTGAAAATGAATATGCATGCTCCTATTGCCTTATACTGAGTCAGCTCATACCTCCTCTATCTGTGGTATGGATACGAAAACAACTAGCCAGCCATACCCCTTTTGCAGAGGGAGTGGGAGAATGATAAGGCTGTGAAATACTTTTTACAAAACCTTTTAATAATCTTATTCAGAGTCTACAGCCAAATTTATATGTTGTTTCTTTAAGTTTTCTTACTTTCTCTGTGGGCTGCTCTGAACTAAGGCATGCACTTCTGCCCACCTTGATTCATCACAATTTGAAGTCAACTTCTTGCTGGCCCTGTGCCATAATGAAGTCCAGGTTGATATACCTTGATATAATCACCTAGACATGGTTTTGTGTATTTATTATTTATTCCATGCAACCTTTGTCTTTGGTGCTGTGTCTTGAGGACGAAAGGACAGACTTTTCCTAACCAAAATATGCATATTCATCCCTCCTTATCCACAAACACAGTACTTCCCTGGATGCTGTCCTCATCTAATTCTTCCAGGGCCTCCAATGACCCCAGCCATTTTCTCTTTTGCTACTATCATTGCTCCCACCATCAGTATTTTCCCTTCACAATATTAAACCTATTTTAGAGCCCACTGGCTTAAAAATTAACCACCCAGAGTTCCTACCCCTGACAACTGCCCCTCTTCTTCCCCCTCCACAACGCTAGTCCTACCAAGCAGGCTGTCTTGTGCCGTTGTAGTGGCACCTCTTCAGAGTGGCACATGTTTTGGGCAAACCTCACTCCGTGCTAGGGCATGTCTAGGAGTGCCTTGGCACAATCCGAGGAGTCCAAGAGGAAACTTCGGGACTTTCTGTAAGGCAAATGTGAGTCCCAGTGAATCAGGGGCGACTCAATTATTTCAGTATAGTTATCTGACTTAGTAATATTTAATTGAATAACTTCCTTCTTAACAATAGCTGTGGAGTTTATGTGTTTTTTCTATGTCTTACCTAAGGTCACTGCTATCTCAGAAAACAATGTTAGAACTAAGTTGTGCAGGACGAGTACAGAGATGTTCAGTGCAGCACAGCTTTCCTATGAAGAGAGACTAACCAGCTCTGTGGTATGAAGGGAGAGACGGAGGCAGGATAGGATAAAGGCCAATGAAATGATGATGGCCAGCAAAAATGTGAATGCAGAACAGTTTGCTCAGGGTCTTCACAACACAATGAACCACTGATACTAAATCAGCAAGAGGAAATAATTGTTCATGACGGTGTAGATAAATTGTGGTATTATTCCTTACAGGAAGCTGCTTCAGAGGCCACAGAAATTAAGGAACTAAAGAGACTGTGGCATACAGCTTCGTTTATGGCTGCTAAAAAGATTATAGTGTGAATGCAGGGTTTGCATCAGAACATAAACCACAGACAGCTGGGAGAGTGTACAGGGCAAAAGGTCTCATACTCTTTCCATGAATATAGTTTAGGATGCATCTGAAGGAAAGATAGCAAGATGAACAAACCCTTAGTCTAACCTAACACAACTGTTCATATGTTAACACATTTGGGAGGCTTCCTGGTAGACTGGAAGGTGCAGCTTGTACTTTCCTCATTGCATCTCATTTTTTCCATGGCCTGGACTAGTGGTAACAACATGGATTTAGCCAAAGAGGTCAAATACGAAATTGCTTTGCTTTTTGCTAAGAGAAACCTGCAGTACCTCAAACCCCAGTTTAATTGCCCAGAAGCCTGGGAGAATTCAAATGAAATAGGAAGGGCCATTTCCATTAAAAACTGAGTAGCTCACTACTGTGTTATTCCATAGGACTTCTCAAATTTTCAGCTGATGCCAGGAGTAGCAGCTGAGGAAAGATCTTTCCTGCCTGACATATACAATTTGTGGAGCTTAGTGTTAATACATGGTCTTAAACTGTCCCTGCTTTTCTCCATCCATGCGATAATGAAGCTTGTGACAAAACCAGAAGTGAAAGGGAGCAGAAGTACTTTCATTGCAAGGGTCACCACAGGGGGATTTTGGTGAATTAAGCAGATATGTACTGGGTGACACAAACATGGCTTGGATGCTATCTTTGCTTGCTCATCATTTCCTTCCAGCTTTCCAATAACACCTCACAAAGTGGGAAGCAGAGCAAATATCCATCCCATTTAGTCCAGACAAATTCCAGACAACTAATTTCTCTCTGTTTTTCCAGTTATTATTTTTTCAGGGTTGAAACGACCTCACAAACAAGTGAAACAACCACAGCAGCCGCCATCAGACCTCCAGTGCCTGTCTCTGGGACAGGCTGGGGGCTGCCACAGCTCCAGGGACAGGAGGCTGGCAGAGCATCCCTGGCGCCATCCCACAGCGCTCATGGGCCCGTGCTCCAGCAAATCCTCCCAGCAGATGTTCCTCTGGGCTCTGCTTTATTGCCATTCCCAACAAATAAACAGCTCTTTGCAACCCACAAAGCCCACCTTCACCACCTTCAGCCTGTGCATTGAGGTCTGCTCCCTGACATTGTTTTCTACAGTAAAGTGGCTAGAAATCCGTCTGGCAGTGCCATACTTTTCCATGAATCGGGCCTATCGTGATTCTGTGCACATGAGGGAGCTTTCCAAGCTTGAGCAATCCATCTGGCAGCAGTACACAATGCTATAAGATTTGTTTCTGCAGTACAGGCCCAAGAGCTGATTTAATTGCATTACTCACCAAGCAGCAGTACCACTGATCTTGGATTTAGAGCACTGTCCGGCCAGCAAGTCTCATGGTTGTTTTAACTTTGTTTGTTTGACCTTTTCAGTGGTTCTGACCCCTCAAGGGGATGAAGAATGCTTCATCCCCCTCTTATCGCCTCTGAAGTGCAGAGCAGCTAGGGCCAAGTGTTAGGCTAAATATCAGGAGGCACAGGCTGAGTAATGGTTCATCTTCATAGAGGGGAAAGTCTGCCTCTTACTGAGTGACTTGAAAGAAAACATTTTTTTTTTCAGTAGTGACTGAATTTGATGGGAAAGAAATGCTGCTGGTTGCTGTCTATTGCTCTGAAAATCATTAATCATTCCTTTCTTTTATTTATTAGCTTTGAGATTTTTTTTATTTTTTTTATAGGCAAATAAATTTCCAGATCTGTAGAACAGAACCAAAACTTTACATTTAGATCCAGATTCAAGTTTTCCCAAAGTCTGTGGTGTTTGACTCATCCACTGATTCAGGCAGAATAAAAAGAAAGAAGCTGAAAAAGTTATATCCTAAGAGAAAGTTTTTGAAGTCCAGCTGGGCTCTCTCTTTCAGATATATCATTTAATGTTATTTACCATATATCTAATACTGTTACTTGTTGCAGTTCCTATTATCGTAGACAAAGCATTGCACAAGTTTAAGTCTCCAAATAACATTTCTCAAAAGCTGTTTACTGCCAGTCCATTATTTTTTTAACCTCTTGAGCCAAACTCTCTCAAACTGCACAGCATCTGCAGAGGAAATTATTGCTTAAATTGCCAGTGTCAGGACAAATGCCAGACAGACTTTGTTCTGTAGCATTTATATCTCACTCACTGCTGTCTGAACAACACGCTTGCATCTTGAAGTCCTGCACTCTCCAACCTACAGGAAAGCACTAGTCAAAGCTGAGCTGATGCAAGAATTTGTACATGAGGAACCATAACACAACTTGCCTTCAATTCTTCTCATCTGGATTATACCTGCATAGCCAGTTTGAAAAGAAGAGAAACATGAGAAGGAATTTTGCACCAAATAATCTGTAAAACTGTGATACTAACAGAAAAGTCGTACAGAAATAAGGATTAAACATATAACAGTTATTATATGATACTTGATATTATGGAATTCTATACCCTACTGAGTTTGAAAGACTTCCAGAAAAACCATAAATTTGACAGCCCAAAACAGTTGACATGTAACAAGCTACCACAAGAATCAGATCTCTGTTTTAGTAACCGTTTTCTTGTAGACCTTGGTACAATTTGAAAATGTGTTCTTTTTTAAAAGATCCTACATCACTGAGTTTTGAGGATGACAAAGATGATCTAAATGTGCAAATGGGTTTTTTCTGCTCACTCACACACTGAGCTTGCAGGTTGATGCTCCTAAAGTCAGAATAGTTACCCCTCAGGGCAAGGCTGCTTTAGCTGAAAATATTATTTGAAGCTTCCTGATTAACACTTCCTGGGATTCTGTAAATAGCTGAGGAGGAAGACATCTGTGTCCAGATAAAAGACGTTTGTGGATTTGCTGACAGAGATGTGCAGTTCTCAGAGCAGCGTTACAGGTGATTCCTATAAGCCAAAGGACACGACTGTGAAAACAGTACCTCCAGTATCACAAAGAGTGAGAGGGACAAATGGATGGCCACATACAGCCCCTGGCTCTGGAGGTCAGTTAGGATTATCCAGTGAAATTTTCAATAGCAAGAAAGATAACAAATCCCTCCTGATGTATTTTTACTCAGTTTTACTCTGACCAGAGAGCTGAGGCAAGCAGCTGTGTTTTCAAAGTTCACTTTTATGGCGTGAAATTGGTTTATAATCTAAGTGGAGGGAGCTGAGGCTTGTTTTTTGCAGAAAGCTAACATTTCAGACTAAACTTCTTATAGCTAACTAAAACATGATAACCATTCTTTCTGTACTCCCACATAAACATATATGGTATGGCTCCAACCCAACTTCTGAGGTTAAGAGCTCCAACTCCAGCTCTACTATGAAAAGATACTCTGTAAAAAAAACCCACATCCGTATTTATTGATTCTCAGTCACTCAAACCTCAGATCTGCTCGCTCGTTTAAAAATAAAAATGATGGTTTTTCTAGCTGCCAGTGCTTAAACTGCACCTGGCTCACAAATCATTTCTCATAGTATTCAACTGCACCTTAAATATGCCTGTGAGGCATCTCATCGGGCTGGGATTATGGATGAGGTGGTTGGTGCCAGGAAGAACACTGTTTGTCTTTCACAGCTCCAAGAGGGTGTGCGGGGCTGGCAGCCTTATAAAACATCTTTTTCTTACTTATAAACTGAATGCATTCGATCTGTGGGCCAGCTGAAACATTCCAGAAATCACCTGAGGTTGTGCGGAATACCCTGAAAGCAGAGGTGAGAGGTGGTGCACGTTCATCCTGTAGTTAATGGAAAATGACACTATTCATCCTTTAATGAGCTGGGCCAGCTTCCTCACAACGTTTCTGACTTTCTCTCCAATGTAGTTCTCAGGAGGAACAGTGCAGTTATATTCCATAAACCACAAAATCCTACCAGAGAGAAGAAATTGTCTGTGTTGGAAATTAAGTGACTTTTCTTTTTAATGTGGTTTCATAAACTTATAAATGGAAATTATCTCAGAAGACGAATTCCTCACAGCTTTCTGGACCATGAAGAAAACACAAGGACCCTGCCCAGTGGTGTGGCTACCAGGGAAACTGCTGAGCCCATGGCCACAAGGAGGATGTGCTATTGAGGGAGCCTCCAGCCCTATCTGCAGGAAATGCTTGGGCTCTGCCATTAGAGAGGTTGTGGCTGGGGAGACACTAAAGCATCCCCTAAAATATTGAGGAACAACAAGTCTGTGTTGGATGCAGAGGCAGGAGCACAAAGCAGCAAAGGTGAAGGCCCCAGAAGCCAATCAGAGGGGCACAAATGTAGCTGCAGGTGTAGCTGGGCTGGGCTCAGGTGGGGTTTTTTTAAATTAAAAAAAAAGATGTGTCACGGCTGATCTGATAAATGCTAATTAGCTCTTGCTTGCAGGGAACTCAGAGGTTGTCAGAAGCAGGGAGGGAATCTTGAGCTGGTTTTGCTCAAGGTAAGTTCTGTACCAGTATCCAAGGCTGCCAGCTAACCTAGTGCAGAGGCTGTACAGTGATGCCTCTGCTTTGAGGTGGGGTGAGCACTGTAAGGTGGGCAGGGATGTGGTGTGACTCAAAAGCAGCTAGGTCTGGGCTATCTTCTGTCCCAAATTGATGGTTTCCCAGGTGTTCAGCAACTGCTATGGCCACAGGAGCAACAGTTATCTGTGCTCAGTTGTATTTCTTAGGGAAGTTTTTGTATTTTACCTTTGAAAAAATGAAAATGTGGTTTGTTAGGTGGGTGAACTGAAGGAGTGTGGGGGTTGTTGTTGCCTTAACAGTAAGGTGTGTTGCAAGGGATAACCAATTCCTGACCCTTCTCCCTGTTGGTGATTTCCTTAACCCATTTTTAAAGGATCCTTGCTTCTCTTTTACTGCCTTTTTTTTATAGGTTTCCTTCCCACCTTATCCTTTGACTTCTTAAGCTACCAGATTGTCATTTGACTTTAAAAAGCCTTTCAGCTTTAGCTAAAAATTTTAATTGTAATTTAACTCCAGGTTGTCCAAGGAGTGGTGGAGAGCTCTTGGCATGTTTTCCCCTCCCTTTGCAATTTGTTTATATTTTTCTTGTGTGATTCTTTGAATGCTGTCTTCCTTGTCTATGCTCTCTCCTACTAAGTTTCTACCTTGCACATCTACTTTTTCCCCTTCAGTGGCAGGTTTTGTCTCTCATCTATGTGCGACTCTGCATATACTAATAATAGGGTTCGGTGCTTTGCAACACAATGCCATTTTCCTTGCATTACAAACATGCGTAAATCTTCCTATTCTGAACTGGGTTGGTCTGTGCTTTCATTTAGTAGAATGATAAGAAACTACTTTTGCTGAGTAACCGCCCATCTATTTTTAAGCAGCCCAACTTAAAGGGAAAAGAGTTGGCAGCTTTTTCATTTATTAAATCAATGTCAGTGCAGTTGGTCTTTTAAATGGGTGAGGTCTTTTGTTGGAGAGGTGAAACCTGTCTAGCATGGGCCATCAGAGTGTTGTCACAAACTGTTTTTTAAGTGGCAAAACCGATGTAAAGAATAACTGTGTGACTAATTAGCATTAGCATATTTAAGCTGTATAAACTAAACCACTCCTTCCTCCCTTAGGAAGGAAGGTTCTAATTTATCAGCCAATGCATCTTCAGGGTGTAAGAGTTCAAGCTGGTCTGTGGTGATGTAAGCACAATTTTTGCACACCATTGAACCTGTAGGGAATTATTTCATTTTTATTTTGAGGCTAAGAAGCAGCTGAAAGTTTACCATGAGTCTAAGGAATGCACACACATGTATATTGCTTCCACTTACTTAAATCTTAGTAAACAGGGTTCTGATTGCAACAATAAAAATAATTTTGGCAGCTATGGCAGAAGGCAAGTGAGACTGGGGTAGTTCAGGCCGTGAATGCTTTCTAATTAGGATACAGCATGTGGCTGCTTAGTGTGGGGTGATCAGCCTCTCATTTACCCTTGCCAGCAGCGCAAGGAGAGAAGAGCTATTGCCAGCAGCTAATTCTCTCTGTGGAAATTAAAGGGAGGGTTATTTCCTAAGGAGAGAGGCAGGGGTGGGAAACGAATGTCATAAAATGTTTGAAGACTATGCTACCATTGGTTTTGGTTTATGACTATCTTAGCTCCAGGGAGCACAAGACCATTGCCTTCAGCCTAACCTGAGCTACTGGTGGCTGTAATTTCTACCATCCCTTTTCTTGGGAAGATTTACCAAAGCATCATTTTTCTAAGTCACAGCACAGAAATGACAGTGCTTGTAAACAGATGATGATAAGCTACCCGTGGGAATTATTCCTCTTACATATAGTGCTGTTGTAACAGTCACAGGAATCCAGTGAGAGCAGGGGGACTAATCTTCATCCCGCTCTTCCTGCCTCTTCCTGTAGCCCTCTCCTATGCAGAAGTATCAGTGCTGCACACTTACAGTCAGTGTTGCAGAGGGGAAAAGAGTATCTCCAAAGCTCTCCAGCAAGTAAACTCCTCCAATGTCATCTATGATTACCTTTTCACAAAAGCATCTATCAAGGGCTGATTAAAACCAGAATACGTTGCTTAACAAGACCTGGTCTAGGCTATCAAAGGATCAGTCTGGTGGAACCAGAATGCTCTCTGGAAATGGGTGCAGTCCTCTGGGGATAGAGATGCATCCAGCTTTACCTTCTGCCAGCACTCACAAATGCTATCCCCACCAACAGTGAAGCCTCACATGTGCTGCCTACTACCTGGATGGGCAGCACTTTGGCAGCTCCAGTGATACCCCCCTCTCATACCGTACCACGTACCTCATCCTGCCTGCCAGTGCTCTTCAGGACATGCTCAACAGCCTCAATGGGTGGAACCTATTTAACATGTTTTAAGAAGTTAGTTCTTTAAAAATAGAAAGGAAAGTTTTCTTTTTTTTTTTGACAAAAAAAATTCCTTCTTCCATATGGGCATGTTGAGTAAAGAACTGTGTAAAAAAGATGCTCAATTCTCCCCTTGCTTTCAACTCTAACAGACTTGTTCAGACTTGAATCTGGTCAAAAAAATCTAAAAGTATCAAAGGTTTCTTTCCCACCTCTAGGAAAGTGCAATCTTCTACTGGGAACCAACAAGATCATCCATCTGTCACTTATCATCATGTTCCATAACTTTGTGACATTTCAAGCACCTCTTTCTGGAACACAGAACAGACTTAGTGAATTTTCTATATTGCTCACTGAAGATTTCAGACAGACATGCACAGTAAGCTGACACAAAACAGCTTTCATTTAGTTGTATATACGAAATAATATTTTATTAATTTTCTGTATTGTGAAAAAAATGCTTGCATAAAAATACAGAACACATAGAACACTGGGCAGTCTTTTTGGCTCCAGTCTGTCTCTGCACCAGGTGTAACAGCTCCTGGATGAGCCCTGACCTGAACTTTTGGGTTGTCTCTGTGTCAACCCCAAGTCTCTATGTTGTGCTGGTAACTTTTTTTGCCCAGGACTCTTGCCCAGGAGCTCTTCAAAGCTAAGAAGTGATGTGTTGGTGGGGCAGCCAGAGAAAATGACCCTATCTGTAACTTAGATATGGAAAACCACATGAATTAAGTCATATATGGAAAACCACAGGAATTTGGTCTTTACAGTGTTGACTGCTGCTCTTTTAAAAGTACTGAACTGTCTGTTATGATCGTACTGACTTTTCATCTCAATACCACACTTAAGCCCTCTGGGAATTTCTGAATTTTTGAATATACAGATCAACATGTATATACACAAAATGGTATTGTCATTACCTGTTGACCAGATTTCACAGGCTAGAACTCAGCTATGAAATGCCTGCACATTACTTGTTTTGCACATCTAATGCATAGTTTCTGTAATGCTTATAGTCGTTTGCTGGATGTAATAGTTTGAAGAACCATATTCACAAGTTAATGACATATGTAAGAGAGCATAAAGGAAAACAAACTGAACAAGAGATTTAATTCATGAAGTTGCAGAGTTTTGTACACTATAGGAGTAAAGCCAGATTCAAAGACAAGTTCAGGAAACCTTCAGTGAAATCAATGCAAATTTGGACTGTTGGATTTGTTTTTCTCTCTGTGGAAAAGCAGATAAGGGTTCAGGACAATGACCAGCATATTAACTTTAAGGAAAATAATATACAAAGATCTACAGAGTGGGATGACAAATAGAGTTTTTGTGAGTACTACCTGTTGGCCTAGTTTATATCTTTTTCTGAAAAGAATCTTCTGGTTTATTGTGGCTGAGCACTTTGCCCATCCCCAGTTCAAGCTTGAGACAAACCTTAAAAAAAAAAAAAGTAAAAATCACTGACACGTGCAAATAAAAAACTGATATAAAGGTCTGGCATACTTTTGTGTAACTAGCAATTTTTGTCATTAGAAAGGAGGTGGCATAGTCCGATAGAGAATTCAGACTATATCCATACTATACATATACATTGCTCCTATACATGTAGCTTGGCACTTTAAGTTTGGATAATTTTCCATTATGAACTAGGCAACTTATCTAAGATCCACCTCCCATGCATGCTTTGCTGCTTCTTGGTATGCCTTTACATCTTCTTGAGCACTGAAGCTCACAGTATATATTAAAACATTTGTTGTCAAGGGAGATAATGTTTCTCATGGTGTTTTTAGTGAAAAAAATGCTTTTTGAAACTCACGTGCTCCTGCCAAACTGATTACAGTTACTTTTGGAATTGTAAGTGATCGGACTATGCATTCTGTTCAGAAAGTATATGACAACTTAGGATAAGTAAACAAAAAATGATTTTGCTTTTTTTTTATTTAACCTTCTAAGTAGAAAGGAGGTACACCTCAAAGAGAGCGTTGGAAAATTACTTCAAAGGCTGGTTATAGATTAGGGAGAAACCCAGTAAAATCTAGGATGAATGATCTGTCCCAAAGCCAAAAGAATTTGAAGGAAAAAATTTAACCAGTTGGGAGAAAACAACAAATGATTTTGTCTGCTTGAATCAAGAAGACTGAAACCAAATTTTCTGGGAATTCATGAAAAGAAGTATTTCAAAAAAGGAAATAAAGTAAGGATGCTGTATCCAGATGGTCAAAATCACATGGAGAAAAGCTGTCTTCAGCAGGTGGAGATTGACAGCCTTTTTAAGTGGTGATGTCAAGTCTCATCAGCTAAAGAACTGCAGATGCAAACAGTGGCTGGGCAGGAGGCACCAGAAAAACATGGAAGCACTGTGTTTCTCCCAGCAGCTCACTAGATGTAGTTTCCCACTCAGGATAGAGTACATGCTCTGTTTCAGTGCTGAAAGGTGTTATATTCAGAGTGAAATGGTCAAACTGAGCTGTTGACCTCCACACCAATTCAAGATATTACTGCCATTTTTGCATAAGTAAGAACAGTGTGTTTGTGCATTGCCCCCCTTTACATTTTTGTTTGACCAACCTGATCTCCTTTTACGATCACGTGACCCACCTGGTGGATGAGGGGAGGGCTGTGGATGTGGTCTA
>JANHFX010022607.1:0-18148 GCA_027560015.1 Chloroceryle amazona | reverse complement strand
ATGGGCACGGCAGCAGCTGCTGAACGGAGTCACCGAACCCCAGAAAGGGACCTCTGGGGAGATCACCGAGTCCAACCCCGCTGCCAGAGCAGCTTCACCTGTGCGGGTTGCCCAGGATCGCGTCCACGTGGAGTTTGGAAAGTTGCCACAACTTCCCTGGGCAGCCTATTCCAGGGGCTCTGTCGCCCTCACAGCAAAGGTTCTCCGTATGTTTAGGTGGAGCTTCCTGCGGTCCACTTTGTGCCCTTTGCCCCTTGTCCTGCCTGTCACTGGGCACCACTGAAAAGAATCTGGCCCCATCTTCTTGCCCCCCCTCCTTTAGATATTTATAAACTTTGGTAAGATCCCCTCTCAGTCTTTGTTCTCCAGGCTAAACAGTTCCAACACCAGGAATTACATCCTAACACATGAAGATCCCCCAGCCCGCAGGTGCCCAAGTCCCTGAGAAAACCCCAAAGCAGCGGTACGGTGACCACTCGATAAAGGGAAATTAAAAAAAAAAGGGGGAAACAAAAACACAGGAATTCACAAAAATGTAATACTACATTAATACGTACCAGTCCTGTTGAGTATCATGTTCTAGTTTGCACAAACCCACTCCGTGGCCATTAAAAAGAATGCAAAATTGTTATTTTAGCTAAAGCTTTGTTTTCTGGTTTGCTTGTTTTGTTTTATTGGTTGAGAGGGTTGGGGGAGGTTTTAGGGCTTTGCATTACTTGCATAGCATGTGAGAAGCAAAGTGGAAGCTTAATCAAAAGAAGGCTCATCGAAAATATCCTTTCATGCTGCAATCAAGGTGGTATCTCAGCAGAGCCTTAATGAAGTCAAATAGCTTTTGCATGCCCAGGATCTTAATCTGTCTTAACAGTACCAAATACTTACTTTAAAATGTCCTTTAAACTATATCCTTCATTTTTGCCCTATACTGAACATTTTTAATAAACTTTAAATATTCCCAGTGACTTCTCAAAGCTCTAACTACACAATTTGTACTTTTAATGGAAAGAAAAACCTTTAAAATATTATTAATCCTGAAGACTCTCAACCTGCAAATATTCTAACAGTCCAGTCTTACTCCATCGTATCATCTTTGACTGTTCAGTAGTGACAGTACCTCTATTAGAAATGACCACAAAATCCTTAAGTAAGAGTTTAAAGTTGCTTGAAAAATATTCACTGTGGCAATCCCTTCAAACCCAGTGTTGTTGACCTGCATTTAAGAGTCTAATCCTTCAAATTTATCTGAACAGTCTACAGTTGGGAAACAGCCAAATGAAGTGGAAGTACCTTTAAAAACAAAGGTTTGTACAATTCTCAGCCAGTCTGTAGTTTGTCTTCTTTAAATCAGCTGGCCACCACATAGTGGTGGAATTTCCCTGCCCCTAAGGAGCTCAGGCTGGACAGACCTGTCCTGAACAAAGGTCTCACATAACTGAGGCCCTCAAGGAAATTAAGTGTTTTAAATGTTACCATGAACTGTTCCCTTGGAGCGTAACTCTCACCAGCAAACAAAGGACCAAGTAACTCCGCTGGTTTTCCATTAATGCAGAATGTGGCTGGTGAGCCAGGGAGGAAGGGATTGCTCTGCCTTCTGCTTGCTGCATATGCCCTATAACCAAGTAACAAATACAGAGGTTGGGGCTGGAAATAACAATTTTCAAACTAGGGGAAAAATGGAAACTAAAGCCAGCTCTGAAGAAAGCCCCCATAAGAATGAGGAATGAATTCAGAAGAAGAGACATTTGTGGATTTTTTTTGAAAGGAGATATTGGTTAATAGAAAGGAAACAACAGTTCAGACCCATGTTATAAGGATGGAAGAATCAGTTATAGTCTTCAGCAATCAGAACAATAGTCTCGCATAGCGAGAAATACTTTAAATAGCGCAGAAAGGCTGGGGCTGGAGCAACCACCCTCATGTTATCAGATCTCAAACTAGCAAGAAGACGGGACGGTAGGAGAATCCCCTCAAGGACAGAATAGGCATGTTAACATTGCAAGTTTTTCACTCCTTTTTCTAGAGAAAATGGTGCAACTTGGCGAGTCGCTGCCATGCTCAGCCCCTCTGCTGTCCATCCTTCCATCAAGGCAGGGTTCTCTCACCTTTAGGCCTTTGTGTGTGGAAAATGTGCACTGCTCCTGTTCTCTCTGCACTGAAGTTCATGCTGGCAGATTCTACCACAGCCTCTCAAACAGTTTTTTGAAAGCAAACAAGGTTTGACTGTGCAGTTATCAGTGAAGTTGCATTCATGTACAAGTGATTTTTTAGCACTGACAAATCCAGAATTTCCAGAGGGGATGGACAAAATGCCGTTTATAATTGAAATGTCACCACCGCAGATTAACAGCTTGAGGCAGAGCACAGATTAATCACTCAAGACACATAGAGCAGGGTAGAGGGAAAACCGAGTTTATTCCCCTTTTCCTATTAACTAGTTTCTGACCTGATGGAGCAGCAGTATTTCCAGGCTCTGTTAGGCCCGTGGCTGTTTTGATAAGTTATAACTAGTATGCCAATTAAAGCTTTTTTCTTCTCCCACTGCCAAGTTAAAATTCACCTGCACATTCAATTTATTGCAAAACATGAATTAAGTGGAATCCATATTCCTAGATACTTAAAGTGAGAATAAAAAGTGAAAAATCTCAGTATCAAAATCTGCCTCTGATCTCAGCTGCAACCTGATATGAGCTTCACTGCATTCTTCAGCTTTCCACAAGCGAACTCCTTCAGAAACAGTGACAGCCTAACTACCCTGCATCATTATCTTTGCAGCATCTTAGACGTGCTGACAAGCAAGAGAGCTGATAGACCAGACCCTTGATGTGAGGATTACTGTATTGACAGCAGTCAGCTATCCCGATTTATACTGGCTACCTAATTTAATGGCATGTGGAAGTACTCACACCTTCACAGAAACTAAGAGAAGTCCATAGACAACTACAAAGCTGCCAATCTTCTTTGCTTCCCCTGGTATATTTTGGGCATCTAACTAGTTATTTTAAGTAGCAGGGCAGCCAACTATTTCTAAGCCCCAAGCAGGTATTTCACATTCATACACGAGCACAGGTTGGCATAGCAGGAACGTCAGGAGAGCAGAGTCGCTGCCGGTACAGACATCAGCTAGCACATGCACTACAATCATGGCAGCCCACGTTAAACCGAGCATTGTTAGGCCTGCTGGCACGATTATTCTTCCCAGTAAGAAATCTTGTGTCTCTTTAATCAGCCTCAGAAGCATTACACACAGTAAGCTGGGTCAGACAAACACCAACCTATCCTATTTGCCAAGTAACTCGATAGTCACGTGCAGTGCTGCTAATGAGGTGGGAGATGTTTACAATGTTAAGCCCCAAGTAACAGAACAATAACACATTGACACGTCATGTTAAAAAGTAAAACAAAACACCTCAGCTTGAGCATTAGAGCTACCTACTGGAAAGAGATCTGGACAATTCTCTAAAGGTCATTCCCCTTCTACTTCGCATTGCAGGTACTGCTATCACAAAATCTCCAGCAATGTTTAACCACGTGCTGATAATGTAAAAATACCATAGAACTGTAAATTGAAATAGGGAGTTGCTGTCATTTTTCATGTGATGACATAGTACCAAAAATATATTCCTAAATAGGCACTTATCTGTTGCAGTTATTTTTGCACATGATTTTGTGGTAACCATTGTGTTTGTTTTGGCCAGACCTCCAAATGCTGGGGAGAGTCCCATTATTCACTCTGTAAGTACTTGGAAGTTTAAAAGCAATGGATCAAGGTGGCTGTTATCTACTGTCATTTTCCTGTCTGTGCCCGAGTTCTGTACTGGTTTGAGTTAGAACAGAACTAATTCTGTTTGGTTATTTTACTTTTCAGCGCAGCCTTTTCTAAGGAACTGCACTTTCTGAGGTTAATGGGGTATTTTGGCAGACAGTTTCTGCTTCTAGCAGTGTAACACTCAATGCTTACAGGTTATTACCAAGGGATCAGCGTGTGCAGAAAGGCTCTTGCTTAGCCTTGCTCCTGTGCAGACCAAGGTCACCACAAAACAATGTGCATCATGCTAGGGGGTTCAGAAAGTAAAAAGCCAAACTTGTCAGGAGGAGCAGCCAGGACAGGAGAGGCCAAACTAACCAAGAGATTCCATCCCATGTACACATTGCTTTTGGAATAAAGCTGAAGGATCACAAGGGTCAAGGCTCTTCAATGGCCAGTGCCCAAGGAGGACCTCTTGTCTGTTCTGCCTTTGATCCTCAACTGTGTTCCTGAATCCAGCTTCTGAATCCAATTCCCATCTGCTGCTGATGCCAATCTGGGAATTCCCCAACTTCTGCTCCACAGCATCACTGGCGACAGTGATGTAAATGACATCAAAAGGCCCAATTGGATTCAATATTTTTTATATTGAAATGCAGGGGGACTGGGGTTTATGGATGTTTTCCATTTTATTATTATTTTCATTAAAGCAAATTTACTTTTATTTTCCAGTCCTTAAGTCTCTCACCCTTATTCCCTTCCTCTTCCCTTGGGGCAGGGAGAGTGGCTAAAAGAGAGTGTCTCTCATTTGCCTAGTAGCCAGCCCAGCCCTAACCCTTCACAATTCCACAAGCCCAGACCACAGCTGTTTCATGGAGACCAAAGACTGACTTACCGATTGCAAATTCTGGAGATGCACATATTCAAAATCCCGGGTGTGGTACCGCATTAACCAGTTAAGACCCTTAACAGAGCCCTCGTGAAGGGCTGGCACAGGATTCCATACAAAAACCACCTATGTGCACATGAACAGTGGGTACAAAAGAATTCAAATGATGTCTCAACTACACAAGCTCAATTGTATTGTCAGTTTCAGAGATATCGGTCAATTTGCAGCTTTTATTTAATCATGTACATAAAATCCTCCAATTTCACTTCTATCGAATTCAGCAGAACACGTGTTGACTTCAGTGGGTACTGAATCAGGCACTGTGGAAGTGTAGCTGCTTTTTACATACTTAGTTTTACAGATGTGATTTCATTGACTCAATTAGGCTACTAGTGATTATGAAGTGCAGTACAAATTCCTCATGAGATCTCTGCATGGAAGAGAAGGATGTTTCTGAATAGCAAATTATTTTTAGGATACTTTCCTCCCCTGCACACATTTCAAGTCCACATTCATTCTCACAATAGTAATAGTACTTAACCATCCTCTCTGGAAGCCTATCTTATCTGGAATCATTTGCAAGGCTTATTAAAGTTAACTTATGCACCCGGCAGATTTCCTTGAAGATGAACACTGAAGTGGTTTGTGTCCTAATGCTCAAAAGCAAATATCTCAAAAGCAAGATGTTGTCATCCAGATAAAACTTTTCATTAACAACAGATTAACCAGTTCTTTCATGGTATACTTGATTCTTATCAAACTCCATTTACAGATAAGTACTTTTTATTGATTAAAAACAATCAAAGATAAACTCATTCCTACTCAAACAATGCCTGAAGTGGAAACTAATAAGTGCCATGTACTTTTCAGCACCATCCTGCAAGGACCAAAAAAATCATTCTGCAATCAAGAATGAATTTATAGGTTTACAGTTTAGAGGTGGAAAAATCAAGGTAGAAAATGTATATAGCTTATCCAGTTTTAGACCCTGCATGAAATTCTCCACGAGTTCCTGAATGATTATTACGTCTGTTGGGAGGCAAATAACCACAGGCTGTGCTGTCACGTCCCAGAGCTATAGCCAGCAAACAGCCAGAGACTTGCCTCTGCACACTGTCACTTCTAAAAAGGAATCTCAGAAGATCTCAGTGGGCAAGGGCAGCAGGACTACAAAATGAACAGCAGCTCTTGACCCCACATTTTGGATGGTGATGAGAGATGCCAGTCCTAATAATGCACGCAACCAACAGAGTGAGTGCCCTTCTAACAGTGAATTTCAGCATTTTAATTTACCTTCCACAGCAAGTAACACTCCAAGGAAGATTATTTAATCTTTAGGATTAACTCAAGACAGAATAATAGAGGTTTTTAAGTGCTGCTTGTGCCAGGCACAAAAAACACCTAACATCTGCTGCGTTAACTCCCCCCCAACCAGCACGATGCAATTTGACCTAGATGAATAATCCAGGGACTTCAATGTGACAGCTTTACCATTCACAAGAAGAAAAACAACCCAAGAATGCGGTTCTGCAAAGGGAACTGGGTAGCTCCAAGTTCCCAACACATGCAACATGCAAAGCCAGACAGGAGAGTATTAAAGGTGAAAAGCACAGGGTGATTGCTATGAAATCCTCAGTGCTAACGTGGTGTGCTCGAGTTAAGCCTATATTATAGACACCCCGTCAGAGTGCAGGATCAGAGATGCCAGAGGTCACCCCTGGGCTTGGAGTAATTTGGGAGCTTTCTGGAGATTCTACTTCATTATAGACAAAACTTCTCCCAGTCACTAGATTTGGAACGGTGGTACTGGATTCAGTTACTTGGGAACCACAAGAACTAAAGGAATAGAAATGTGACAAACCATTTTACAGTCTGTACTAGCCAGGCAACCTTCTCAGACCTGCTAGTAATAATATAAATACCATCATATGTAAATAGCATTAATTATTTTAGATCCATAGATTAATACATACCCACGTACACACACACTACCTAATTACGTGTACACAAAGACCCCAAGAGATGAAAGCAAAAAGTACAATCTTATCAAGGGAATGTTAAGGTGGACTAGGTCACAGAAGGACTGGGACATGAAAGGTCAGATCAGAAGAAATATCTCAGGATCATTCCAAAAACCTGTATTGTAGGCTCCTGCTTCCATTAGCATGGACACCAAAAAGTCATTTTGCGCCATCAGAAAGTCCTGTGCTTTCTTTACTTCACCAATCGCTGTGGTGTGCTTTCAGATAATAGAAATACATTTGCTTTTATCAAAAATCTCATTAAGAAGTAAACAATTACTATTGATTCTACTGTCTGGAAACCAAATCAAGGCACCCACCCTGTTTCTATTTTTGTTATTACATTTTCTAACAATAAAATAGTCACTAACACTTAAAGACTGCATTCAAATACATACATAAAACCCAACAACACTCTAGAAAGCTACAGAAAGGGGATTATGACAGTAACTTTGATTTTCCTTCCCTGTGTCAGTTAAAATCTAGATAGTTGTTTTGTATCTTTGTAGCCTGCACAGAGAATGTTGGGACACATCTCCAATTCTGCACATGAACACCATGAATAATTATATATATTTATCTCTGGTCTCAGGTGTGCACTAAAATCCAGTGTTACAGGAGGTGTAGTCAGTCAGTTAACCATTATGAGCATTTTTAATTATCTTTAAATCAACAATATTCCTCTAAGACCCTCCAAACCTTTTTTTTTTTAATAAAAACTAATTTACTACACACAAATTAATTAGTATGAGATAAAATTAGTTGCATCTTTTTAAATGAGATTTTGCAACCAAGGTCAAGGACAGTAAACATTTACTTCAAGTTCTGAAAGCCATTGCTTTTGGATTATGAAGTATTCTCAATTTTTTTTATGCCTCCAGGAAATGCAGAATTGTTTTCATTGTGTGTGATAGAATAAAAGACTTAAGGGAAATATGGCACTGTGGTGGATAATCAAATGACAACCACTGTAGATGATGTTTTGGACAGGCGTTTGCCCAATTGAACACAGAAGTTTTTACACAAACCTAATTACAGCAAAAAAAAAAAAATCAGCACCTATAGCAGTAGAAAAGAGGTGGAGCAGTCCTAGGGAAGGGCTTGGCTGCTGATTGTCCTCAGCAACCCGCAAGCCAAAGGGAGGCCTCCGACATCTGAGAGGCAAAGGTCCAGGCACACCACTCCAATAGTGCCACCTGCTGCGTAGTTTTTAAGTATACAACCATCTGTAGATTCCAGTAACACAGTTTGAAGACTCAAAGATTTACTGATGTAAACAGAAGTCATAATTTTATGTGCACGAAAATGTGGAATTTTATAGCTTTTATTAGTAATACCTCAAGAGTCATGGGGTACAAAAGAAGTTGCTCCACTGTGATGTAAGAACAGAAGCCATGTGGAATCCATTTTCAGGTTTCTATCAGTGGCATTAACAAGGATCAGTTACATTGGGTCACTACACATCATAACCACAATTAGCCCCATGTACTTTGTGATGTCGTACATTAGACCTGCGAGTCATTCTCTGAATCATACCCTCGTTCCAAATTATCCACCACACACATGTGTACATATGTGTATACACAGACACACACGTGCCTTGGCAGCAAAGCGTAGACACACAAACACATACATACACTCAACTCTTGAGCCTGCACCAAGACGCCCTGCTCATGAGATTTCCCTGAAAAGGAAACACATTACAACGTATAGGGGTTTGGCTCAGCAAAACAAAAGCTGATCCTGTTCCTGGTTGCACTGCTCTGCAGTGCTATCTGGACTCGTTCACTTCATTTCACTGGGCATCTCGTTTCTTTGCCCAGATTCTGGTTTTGCTGATTACCCACGCAACTGTTTGGGAAGAGACTGCCTTGTGTGATCCAGCCATGTATCTAAGTGTGATGGCTTTTCCATGATCCTGAGGGAATGGTACCGTACAAGTAATTATTATTAATTTCTGATCAGATACAAAGTGACTACACTTTAAATGCTCTTCTAATGAGAAGCCAAGTGTACCTCTTTATGACAGAGCCTACATTTCACATTCGAGGATGCCACCCCGATCATTCTTTCCGCAACACACAGTCACGTTGCACAGGAGGTCAGCGAGTCCAGCAGTGTGACTGGAATTTTAAAAAGCTTGGGTAACTTTTATGACCATTAATGTTTGTATTGAATGCCAGCTCAAACTATAATGAGGTTAATTAAATCTCCTGCCCCACTGTATAAACCAACTGCCTGAAGGTCCGAAGGAGAACTCCATGTGCCAACAGCTCAGAACACGGAACAAACAAGGTAACTGAGGTACTGCTTTCTACAGACCACTGGGTGTTTGTTATTCCTAAAGGCAGAAGAGCAAAGTAGATCTACCAAGCTACACTGCCTGGCAAAGTATTGCATTTACTGTTCTTGTCATGGCTAAAGCAGAGAAAGACTGCAGCTGAAGTAGGAAACACAATTTGGAAGACACAATGATACTGCAAAGGCAAAAGCAATTATCAGTCAGTGAATTAGATCAGATCTACACATGTGAGCTTGCTGAGCCTGACCAGAACTCTATGCACTGCGTAACTAGGGTCTTGTCACCTGCATACACACAACTTCCAAAGGGATTCCCAAGACCTGCAGGATTTGAGCCTGATTCAGTACATCATTTATCATGCAAATCATCACGTAATTTCTGCCAGCAACTGGAAACAGCACCATGACATTTTCCACACACTGCCCTTCCACATCTTTTATGCAATGTTTTTCACTGCAAGGAACCAAGCAGATGCAAAATTATATTAAAAATACTGTTTAACTTCATTATTTTACCACACACTACTCTCTTCGGCCCTTGAAACAGTATCAGATGGGCCTATTTCAGGGACAGAAACCTGCAGTTCATAGTCCAGACATGGCCTCATACTGTATTTGATATATGATCCAAAGCTATATAGTTTTAACATTTTTGCTTCATTATTAGATAATACTATTACATGCATGGGGAGTTTTAAAATGTGGCTTACAGTGCATTTGAAGAGTTTGTTCAGATCTCAGTAACGAAGTAATTATAGTTCAGTTCATTTTATAGAAAAGCAAAAAACCCGAGTAAGTTGAAGCAAGGCCTTCCTATTTCCAGTAAGGCCTTCTTATCTCCAGCCCCCCAATTCCAAGTGTCATTGGTACATCTTTGACTCTGCACCTGGGCCTGAATAGTTCTACCACATTCTTAAAAGAGATTAATAAGCAGAAAATTATTATACCTTAATAATTAGACCTTAACAAATCCTCCCCTCCCACCCCACTGCCCCAAGAAGCAGCAGCAAAAATGCAATGGGATGAAAGTTAAAGAAGGGAGAGTGAAGGGGAAAAGACACAAAATCCAAAGAAATGTTAAGAATGACTTCCCTGGTGGAACTACTGTCTTTGGAGGTCACCATGACAGCATCCCTTTAAGAATTAACATTACTACATAAACCAATATTACCCAGCCCTTTGTGCACCTGACCGTGCTCAGAGAGGTTTTGTGTTTCACTGTTTTTTTTGGCAAAGCTTCATATGCTCATAACCTTAAGTCAACACTAAATCCAACTAGCCAGTTACAATCATGAACTCTGTATGCAGTAGCTCCAGGTGCATGGCATGAAAACAAGCTGACTGAAATCCACAACTTGAGAGCAGACCACACAACTCCTGAAAGAAGTCACCGTCTATACTTAGAAGAAGGTTACTTCTGTGTTTAAGGAGTTTTCTGATGCTTCACTTTTGATTTGCGTTTTTTTTTTTGCCAACACAATGAAGGAAACGTCCTGCTTCTGCATGACTTTTTCTTCCTTGTTGGAACAGATGGTAAAGGCTTACAAATACATGACTGGTATTTTTTCAGTGACTCACACCTCAGAGCAACAGGCTTCAGATCGTGATAAGCAGCCAACCAAGATGGATGTAAGCCTACTTGAGGAGCAGTATGACCATATAAAACAGAAGCAAAAACTGCAGTCACAGATTATTGTATTTAAAACAGGTATGCTTGTATTTATAGGAAAAAATGCAATTGCTGTTTCTGTAAGTCTTTAGTAACTCCTAGCTTTGCTCTTTTTATGCTCAGCTTCAAGAGAGGTATAAAGTGAATTTCTTTGCTCTAATTTCAGGGGTTTATTCATTTCACTGAAGGGTGGTCTTATATTTGTAGCAATTAGCTTCATGGCAGTGAAACACTAACATCAATTTGAAACAGATTAACATAACTGGGCTAAGTTTTTACAGGTTTTCCATCAGTAAAGCAAAATTCCAAACATAAATGGTAACTCTTACTGGATCCATGTACTTTATGTCTATCACTGGTGCATTTGTGCAATGTATTCTCTAACATTTCTCTCTTGAATGCTTCCATCAGACCAAGCAACTCTGGGTCTTGTGAATCTTTGCCCCTTATCTGCGTAATGTGTCCTACAAGACTAGGGGAAGCAATAGCAAATATCAAGTTGATTAGCACTAGATGGGGTTTTGTTAAATAAATTCTACCCAGAGTCATAGTGGGTAACTAAGATACACGCTTAGAACAAGAGGTCCTGTTTTGCAAGTATTTTCACTGTGTATTGCTTGGAAAGTATGTAAAAGCAAGTAACACATATTATGTATCACTGATCTACCTGCTATGTCAGGCAAATTTTATGTAAACTTTCAAATATTTCAGTATTTTTAGTTAAGACTACTGCTTCCTGCTGGTCTGGGAAGGAGTCAACAATGTTGAGTCAGTGTAATATTGTAAGTAAAACTTCAAAAGAAACATTCCAATATGGAACTTTCAAAGTGATATTGAGAATACAAAGTCAATAAATGGAGTTTTCTTCTGATGTAAGAAGTAGAACCGCACGGTTTCTGGGAGGTTTAACATTTAGTAGGGCTGGAAGTTCACATGTGAGTATTTCCATACACATAACCCAAGATCTTCACAAAACCACGTAACATGCACCGAACTTTAAACAACCTGTGTGGAAAGGATTCATGTTACTGTCAGATGCAGTTGAAGTTTGGATTATTTTTTTTATTTATTCTGAGCTTTCCATGTCCTGAAAGTTGATCTTAGACATTCCTATGGTATGAAATCTGGGAAAACCTGTTTTATAGCTCAGCACTTTGAACCTGTTCTATGCATCAGTTTCCAAGAACGTGTCAAGCAGCAATGAACCAAGAACGTGTCGAGCAGAAATGAACACTGCCACAACACACTGTCTATACTCCCTACATTATGAGCTTAACCTATCCAGAAATTCCAACTAATACCAAAATTCAATCATATATGCATCAGTATTTTGTACTGAGAGCAGATTGCCTTGCCGAAGGTCTTTGTTCTCTCTAGTAAAACCCTGCCTTGTTCCTGCCTGACAGACCAGCTGTTCTTTCATGGTACCACAGGCAGTCTGAGCATTTCAGGGTTTTTGCATCACAGCTGAAATGGTAACCCCAAGTTTCCTTGAGGATTTTTAGCTTTATATGTCACAACCTGCTTGCCAGTCATGAAATCATGGACCTTTAACCAGAACTTAAAGATTGTTGAATTTCTCTATGTTTTTGACTGGTGGGTTAGTAACTGACAAGTCACCTGAAAACGACTTTCTTCTGTTCCTTGCCGAATACACACAGCCATGTTCACACTTCCGAATGTTCCTGATTATTTGAGAACAAAGAACATGACAAGATTAGAAAGTCACCACCTAGGAGAGAATACAGCAGTGTATTCATTATTTATTGCCTAAGAAGCTGAAAAACAGTATTTACTTTAGGAATTAAATGGGAGCATTCAGCGCAAGCAGTCACAACAGAATCAACACAGGGGACGACTGCAGAAATCTCTTCCAAGTATTTGCCAAGCTAACTGGAAATAAGATTAGCTTTTGTCACTGCAGAACCTTAAAACTATCTCTCTATGATGACAGCATCTGAAAAAGACCAGATGGTAAACAACCCTGCAAGGAGGCTGATGCACAATTTAGTTTAAAAGTAAGAATAAAAGATAGACCAAGGACCTGTCTAATTAAAGCCTTCTTCATAAGATCAGAGTGTGCTGAGTGCGTGTTAAATCAACACACAGTGAGTAGTTCAGGACTTCCCCATTTCTACCCAAGCACGTTACCCCATTTTGTGCACTCCACCTGTAGCCAAGGAATCAAATCAAACCTGAGCTCAAAAGCAGTCCAGACTATTAAAACTGGACTAGATGCATTCCTCTGAATTCTCTGGTCAACTCAAACCAGATCGTAATACTTCTGATGACCAGTTCATAAGGTTCAAGATAAGACCTGATGTCTCCCTCTGTACTCAGCACTGGTGAGGCCGCACTTCAAGTACTGTGTTCAGTTTGGGGCACCTCAGTAAAGACATCAAGGTGCTGGAGCGGGTCCTGTTTAAGAGTAGCTCAGCTGGGGAAGGCCTGGAGAAGCTTATAAAGAGCAGCTGAGGGAACTGGACCTATTTAGTTTTAATAAAAGCAGGCTGAGGGGGGGGAGACCTTATATTGCTCTCTACAACTACCTGAAAGGATGGAGAGGTAGGGGCTGCTCTCTTCTCACAAGTAACTTGTGACAGACCAGGAGGGCATGGCCTCAAGCTGCACCAGGGGACTTTTATACTGGATGTTACAATTTATTTTTTCACAAATTACTTTTTCAGGCATTGGAACAGGCTGCCGAGGGAGGGGGTTGAGTCACCACCCCTGGATGTGTTTAAAAGCTGTACAGATGTGTCTTGGGGATATGGCTGAGTGGTGGACTTGATAGAGTAGGTTGGTGGTTGGACTCAATCTTTTAAAGTCTTTTCCAACCTAGGAGATTCTATACATTCTACTCCATGGTTCTAATCCCAGTTCAGCCAGGACCGAAGTTACAGCCATGAGAACATGCAAAGCTGCATCACCTCAGTCTCTTGATTTCTCTCTTTTGCCTTTTCTCTCATATATGGAGAAACAAGCCCTAATTTTCTGTAGCATGGTGCCATACTGTGCTGTTCTGCCAAACAAGCTCAGCTTTATTTCCTGGGTAAAGTCCAGTCCTAACTTTGATACAAGCCTATATATTAATTTCCCTCATTAAGAAGGAAGAAATTCACAATTTGTTTCATCTGGAAGCAATCACAGTATTTTTAAATTGTGAATACAAACTTCAAAGAGGATCAAGCAGAACATTTTTGTCTTCCCAATCAAAGCACTTACCAACACCAGGAGCAAGTCCTTGCTCACCTTAAAATTTTTTGTTTACAAGCAATTAATTACTGAAAGTCAATTCTCAATCTGTGTTGTTAATGAGTCCTAGGGACCGGTTAAGATCAATATTGACTTGATAAATCTCCATTTTCATCTGACTAACCCTAGGGTACCGTTTATGTCTTCAGAACTGTGAAACCAAGCATGAAATATTTCTACATCATAACCTAGCATCAGAACTTGCACTACTCTCAGCCACAGACAGTACAGATAAACTGATCTGTTAAAGCTCTTCAGTTGAGTTTATGTCACAGAAATTGCACCCTTCGTATCTGCCACATTAATATGCATATATGCAATTCTCTTCTAGGTGAACAGGAGTCTGTGCTCCCAGAATCAATGGTCAATGCTGTTTTAATTAATAAAACTGTTGGAAGATCCAAGTCTTTTACAGAACATGCTCCTGTCAGAAAGGTCAGACTGGAGATGAGCAGCAACAGCAACTTACAAGACAACTCACCGTGGCGTACTCACCTGGGAATCCACCGCCTGGCACAAGCCCCTTGTCACGGAGTCGCTTGGGATCTTTCCCAGGGCCAGAACACACCATGCAGGTTTGACAACCAGAGACTGGTTTCGAAGGGAAACGGCACGCTGCAACACAAGGAATTTCAGGGAGCAAATGAACTATCTGTGCCCACTCAACAGGGAAGTTCAAGCATGTTGAACAGCTTCAGCAAAGAGAACAGCAGCAACATTTCAAGCACCTGCCAAAATCCTCCTCTGAAATCAGCAACTTCAGCAGTTTGGACACATCAACACATTTCTTCTACAACAGGCGTGCTGGCCTGCAACAAGCCAAACTTTTACCCTTTCCCCAATAAAAAAGCACCAAGAATTTCTGAAGCAGCAAGAAGGCTTGGATTGTATGTCTCACAATGAAGAGGTTCAGTAACACATAAAACTTAGCAAAAAAACTTTAGAACTTAAAAACAGCAAAACAGTCTTCCTAGTTACATTGATTGACCTGATGAAGGTCTACTACTCTTAGCAAGGAGGATCCTTACTATCTGATCTGTGATTTTACACTACAGTCTAAAATGAGATGTTCTCACGAAGACGCTGGGCTACAGTGACACGTACCTCCTTCTGTGATTTGAGATAAAAGACCAATTTCATCTTGCATCATTTCTTTTTCTCCTATTTTGTTTACTGACTTTAGAAGTTAATATTTTATCACAGCAATATCTGAACTATCTCAAAGCTATAGTCAAGATTAGTAGAACTATTTGTGATACTTCCCGATGCGTGTATTTTTAAAATCAATAAATCCTCTGCTCATTTCTATTGTTGTTTTAATGGGACTTAGTCACCTTTTTCTTAGATATATACATTCTATAACATATTGTTGGTTCCCATTTATCCCCAGTATTTCATCAGAAAACGGGTCTGAAGTAATTACTAAGATTTCCAGTTATATTGACATACTATCTCAATTAAACTACATAGAAAGTTTACCTGTTTACCTTAAAAGGTTGAACCAGATGATCCTCAAGGTCCCTTCCAACCTGGTATTCTCTAATTCCATGAATCTTCCTTACCAGAAGTACAATGGACCTTTCTGCTATTGCAACTCTATGCTCACAAAGCAGGTACAACCACATCAACTAAACAAATGTTAACTGTAGTAGTACAACTAATTTGTTTCTACAGATAGGGTTTAACATTTTCTCTTGTTGCACAGCTGCACCACAAACCTGTGCAAGTTTCTAAGAGTTGGACTCTGCTCCTGCAAGATATTTAGAAGTAGACAACCCTCTTTAGCAGGTGCTTTTCAATGACCAAAAAAAACCCAAACAAACAAAAAACAAACAACAACAACAAAATCACCCACTTTTGGCTGCAACTATTCAATCGTAGGCTTCAGGAGAACTGAAGACCTGAAATGTCTCCGGATTTCATGACTTTAAAGGCCAGGAAAATGAGGATCAGGTGGATGGCCCATAAAGCTCTTCATGATCCCTGCAAGCAGGCTGCAAGCACACATCCCTGGTTACTACCGGTCTCAAAATCATGCCATCCACACACACACAAAACAGTGAGAAAAAAGGAAGATGCCCAAGATGCTCAGCTGTGGTTTATGTCTAGGCACAAACTCTTCTCAGCAAGGAAAGTAAAACATCCCCTCTGAAAGCAGAGTTAATGCCAACGTGCAAGTAAAATCCTACTATCAAAGGGACAATATTGTTGTCCATTTCTAAAATAAACTACATCCAACACAACTTCACACTAGTAACTCTTCATACGATTCCACTGACTTTTGTTGTGCTTGATGGAGGACACCACATCAGGTGTCTGTCAGAGCCTGTGCTTCCACTGCAGAAGATTCACACTCTAAGTGTACCACAAAAATAGGAAAAAATGTCATAGGTTAAAATGCTATCTCACTCCCTCTGGCCAAATCATTTCTTCGGTCACTCACCACTTTCAGGCACAAGCTGTAGTGTCCCACATCAGTCCAGCCACCACCAGCAGGTCCCTTGTCTTAGGGAATTGACAGTTCTTCAGACAGGGCTGAAAAGCACGAGTATTACCAATAGTGATGAGTACACCATGCTCAACCAACCTCCCATTCTCCATAGAAGCAGCAGAATGAAGACCTAGCTTTGGGAAAAGGTGATCATTGTGCTTCTTCACATTTTCTCCTGTTTCCAATCAACTGGCCTGCCCAGGATAGTTTCCAGATGAGATGCTGATTTCTGTTTCTAGGTAGGCCTGAGACATTGATAAGGAATTACAGCTCATTTTTTTCTTCCTTTTCACTATCATTACAGGATTGAAATAAAGATTAGAAAGGGAGATTAAATGCAGATATTCAGACAGGTGTAATAGGTAGAAAATACTAGATGACAAGCTGTCCACATGCAACAAGAAATTACTTTTTCTTTGCTATTTCCCTCCAATGTGTTTTTTTAAGTACGTGGTATACATTAGCTTTCTATTTACTTGTCTTCCTGATGACAGACTACACAGTTGTACTCCTGCCAATCATTACACTGGAGTGCTCTTGTTGTATCTGCAAGTCTGGGGACCACATAAAGCTAAAGGAATAACAAAGAAAAACCCCATGTTAGGCAAAGAGACTGTGATTAAAACTATTCAAAAATTAATTCAAGATCATTTTGCCTGGATCCTTGCAACAATAGACCTCAGAACATTTCAGCAAATGCAACTTAAACATTTTAACAGGAAGTTTATAACCTTAACTAGCTACTTAGCTGAATTAGTGGCATTATTTTCTAACAGTTTAAAATTGGTTTTAAAGTGCTTTGAATCAGTTATCTTAAAATACAGGCCTTGAATGCCTTGATTTAAAACTCAGTGCAGGTATATGCATGGACTATGTAACTTCTTTGTAAGCTCTTTCATACAAACACCCTGTCCTTTCTTGATACTCCTCCACTATGCTCCTGTGCTTTATACCAACTGGAACATATTTAGAAAAAGCATTTTGCCTTCAGATTGAACTTTCAATTCAGAATCATAGGCTCATGGAATGGTTTGGGTTGTAAGGGACCTTTCAAGGTCAACTACTCCAACCCCTCTGCAGTGAGCAGGGGCAAACTCAGCAGGTTGCTCAGAGCTCCATCCAACCCGACCAGGGATGGAAATTTTCCCAAGAATGTTATGGAAGAACAATTTCGGTGAATTTTGCATTGTTAGTGGAGTAGTTATGAGAAAAGTTGCTATGCTTACCTTTCAAAAGACTGGCATATTATACATGGGCATGTTGTCTAAAGAGAATTTTTTTTCCCTAAAGCAGCTGTAGTAAACATCAAACAGGGAAACAAAAAAAAAAATGCAAACTTCAAATATTAAAAAGTCCCAGTTCTCAAGTACACCCGATTTTCAAACCCCTTTGCTGTGTTAGCTTCTTCACATTTGGCAGTCTTGGGGCAGTAACTTTCATCATCCTCTTACCATAGCGTTACCCACACTACAAGCACTGAAATCCAGACTGCCATAAAAGCAAGTTTATCATTTTACAAGTAGGCAAACTTGACTGACTTACGAACACAGGGGAGCCTGGAATCCTGAAATTCTTGTTCACAAATCTTACTGTACTGTACCTGTGAAGTTCCCATTCCCAAAGCTGCAGTAAGCAGCACCCCTACGTAGTCTATGTAACAGCCTGTCCTGGCTCAAGAACAGAACTTTTTCAGCTCAGTTCTGACTGCAGTGTCTGGTTAGCAGTGTTTGCACAGGCTGGGGCTGCTGCCAGCAGTGATAACACCCCATGTTTAGAG